>JACXGK010000731.1:0-92107 GCA_016801125.1 Novumbra hubbsi
CACAGCTGATGCGACAGCAACCCCACTTTACAATTTCTTTAGAATTGTACCTTTTATAGTTACTAATGTCATACTAATAATATATTATTCTGAATAATAAATGTATAAATCAATGAGAAATAATTTTAATGTGTTTAAAACTTTACCATTCATAAATGTAGGAATAAGCTAACTTTTTAATAATGGTGTATTAAGGGATCTGAATAGAAAGTGTTACCGGGTTAAATAGCGAGTATAGTATACAAATACAAAGTTCTGCAGAGAACAAATGGATATATTCCCCATTATGGACCGTAAAATCAAACTCACTTCAGAAAGCAATCACTTATTCTAATGTTACAAAGTATGTGGAGTATGTTAAAAGAGGATGAGAGAGGATGGGGATGTTAAGTCTTGATGGGATTCTTAGATCATTAAGCTCATTGGATTTGATTTAGGATCTGCAGATGCTTTAATCTGCAATATTCCTCTAACTTGATATTCACTACTGATGCAAAGATCTAAATGAGCACCAAATATTTTAAATACATTGTTCACTCTCAATGTGCTTTTTTTATACCCAATCATGTTACTGATTTGTTTCAAATTTACCTAATTAGTTGTGAGAGGTTTCTACAAGTCTATTTTTGAGCATAACTCTTCCAGTCTTTTGATGCCCCTGTTCCATTGATTTAAACGTGTTGCTGGCATATAAAAATAAAATGTCTGTTTTATCTTTTGATATGCTACCATCATTCTACCATTTCCTATTAAATGTTGGGTTTAAATGATTTGCACACCTTTGCGTTACCCAGGATATGTGGGACCAACCAGGCTCAAGGTATTTGTGTTCAGAAGTAAGGTTTATTTCAAACACGTACGGAAGGAACGCTTTATGCCTAGTGTCTACCGCAGAAGAATAACGCTCACATGCATAAGGCCGACAGGTGGTGATGTCCACATAAATGACACACGTATCATTGACGAACACGAATGAGGGCCAGAGGAGACATATCAACACACACTGATGAGGTCATGGGAACCCAGTGTTATGATTAGGACAAGGCCACTGACAGATCAGGTGGGAATAATGGGGCGGCATCAGCTAGAAGGCCGGTAACGCTGACCGCCGAAGCCACGACCGGATCGTCCAGAGGGGGGCGCATGAGCATATGAGTCCAAGCCAGAACAGACCACTTCGGGTCTCCCGAACGAAGCCTCTATGTATGTGTCCACAGTGCAGACCAAAACCGACCCATCCCCTATTATCTGGGTTCCACTAATGTATTGGTTTCGGGTCGAACCTCTACTAAAACTAAAAAAAAAAAAATCAGGTTAACCGCTGCAGTGTGTGAGACAAGGATCTTTTTCATCTCTGTTGGTGGAAAAGACGTGTAGTGCATTTTAAAGTAACAAGTTATAAAGTGCAGAACTTTAAACCAATGACATTGATGCATTATCCTTGGACATCATTACTGAGGAAAATATTTTGAAGGAGGTCTTTTTGATTAGAAAGATGTCTTTAACATAATTTACTCAGTGGAATTGGCAAAGGACACTGTTTTTTTTTTTTTAATTGGCCTTTGAAAAATGTATGTTATGAAGTTAGTTTCTACACACCTGTCACGGCGCCACCTGATGCCGTGCTCTCCCCAGGTCGCGTAGTACCCTGGCATTCGACGTTGCTGGCCTTTTAGGCACCATCGTACTCGTATGTCCTGTTTTCCCATAAAACAAATCTTTAGTGTATAAATATATAAATCAGCGGTATTCAATTAAAATGTAGAAAGGTCCAGCTAGACCAAATTACTTCAAGCAAAGGTCCGGAACGTCTTATTTGTGTTATGATTCAGTGCCATATATATTGAAGTAGTCTAGTAGTTTTATGGAGAAAATATGGGTGCTGTATGTAAGGACCGACAGCGATGTCCTCAGATATTTTTCCGATGGGGCCACTGAAAGTCTTGCGATGGCACACCAAAACCATGACAATTATGACAAGCTACAGCTGTATTAAAAATTGTGCTTGTCGGACTAAAGCATGTAAGACACCAACATGCCAATCTTCTCTTATATCGGAGTTTTTACCACTTCCCTCTGAGGCCCAGAGCTTGACGGTTTTCTGTTCTACCACATCATTAATGGCGCCAATCTGGTGTCCCACTTCTAAACCAGTCCCTTGCAGCAAATTACCAGAGCGTAACTGGCCTCTAGTACCAGACTTAAGTTTGAAGGCGCATGTTTTCCTAAACCCATGTTTTTTATATTCATGATATTGGAAAATTACAAATATATACCATCATCATCGACAGGGAGCTTTTATATGACCTCTCATTCTTGGTTAAAGATAGTCCAACCCCTAGGGTGATTTGAAGTTTTGGTAGTTTCTGGATGAAATTCTACGTTATTATTTTCTTCTCTTTTTTCATTATCTTTTATTATCTGCACATTTCTGTAGTGAAAAATAGAGTTCAATAAGTCCCAGTTGAGGGTCTTCTGTGTTGACATTGTTATTAAATGAAATCACCTTCTCCCCAAACTAATAACAGCGTTCACCAATTCATTGTTCAGTCTCTTTGGACGGGGACACAGACTGTTCTGGTCAACACATAGCAACAGAAGAATACTTTAGGATTAATAAAAAACAAGTTAATGTAAAGCCATCTCTTGATAGTGCTTGTACTTATTGAAACTTAATACCTAAGAAAAAAATTCCTCCCATTAGCTCTGAATCATCAGACTCTTAGCAATAAATGTTTGTTGAGTTTCTAAATATGGATATGAGTAGTGATTGGTGATCAGTTTTCTTAAATGGACCTTGAGCTGTATGAAGTGTAAAACTTGGTTCATTAATGTATGTACTGCAGGCACACCGCTATTACGGTGCCACCAGTACTTCTAATACTATTTATGTCACAATTACCAAACATCATACAAATATTTAAAGAAATATATATTCATAAATCTTCATATTTGTTCTATTTTTTTTCAGATTAGTATGAAAGGAAAGAGACCAAACATTTTCCCTGGTCTTCTAGCTCGAATCATTTCACACAGTGAGAAGCTATAGCTTGACAAGGCAACAATTAGTATTCAATTAGCAACCCCACCAAATCGTTACATTGTAAGTGAAGCCCATTTTAGAAAGCAATGTATTAGGTAACTTGCTAGGGGAAAAAAACATTCCGGTCTGGGTGCATAGATTGGTTAAATATGAAACAATTAAGACGCGCTTAAAATCTGATCAAAACATGTATTTTTGTAATGCAAAAAACCCTTATAAAACACAATGTAATCAGCAAAAGTGTAAGTGCACCACAAATAACACAAAAACATTCCTCAAGAAAGAATGCTCAATTCAGATTGTATCAGTCTCTGTTGTTTTCTGTTATGGTTTCATCAGTAAGTCCTCAGTTCGATTTACAATATCAAATTAAAATTTAGAAGAAAGAGTTTATCTACCGAGAAGTGTGTTTTAGTGAGATAATGTTAAAAGCTTATCCAATTGCCCCTTCCAGAATGGAAAGTAGTAAAAAGAATGGCGAACACAATGACCCGATACTCAACTCCCTCACATATTTTTCTGTCCATAGTTCTGGCCCCTGAGCTTTCATGCTCTCGCTCTCTATTTCTCACTCTTATATCTTGCATACAAAAAAACGACCTGCATTCCACAGAATCAAATATCACAATATACAATCTCCAGATCTGGTATTTCTAATTAAATCTCTCAAATGCCCAATAAATGAATTAGCAAATAAATAAATTACTGCAATCTCATTACTACACGACTACAAAACCTGGTTGCAGATGAATGAAGCCACGTGGAACTCTAACTATGGTGAACCCCCTAAAAACAGTATATAAAAAAATACAAATATTCATGCATCTAGGTTCACATCTGAAAAAAACATGAAACACTTGTAGATCAAAGAGAAAACTTTCCATTAACTAGTTCACCATAAAGCTTTTTTGCTCATCTAATTAAGGTGATGGTAAAGCTAGCTAAATAGAATGAGAACTAATAAAAAAGAAAACTGAAAGAGAAAAATCGACTGCAGAATTGCCTATAATTTACTCAAATATTGTATTTTGACTATGTATTGATCGGTAACAAGGTTCTATATTTATCGCTTTGGATGGAAGAATGTGGTACAGCTATACTCATGTGATACACTGTAACTAAACAATACATTAAGGAGGGAGATATTTTATGTTAATGTTTTTGCATTATACTATATGACGATGTAGAAATAATTTAACTTGTGTATGGTGTGTCTGTAGCGGTTTTGATTCCATTTAGTGTTTGATCGAGTTTTCCCCAGGCAACTTTCTACTGAGTATCACCACCAGATTAAACCCTGCCACTCCTATTCCTACTTGTATCTTTATGAGAGTACCAACTACTTTATTCCCTATAATAAAGTCTCACTTAAAGCAGCATGGAAATTACATCCATATTAGACAGCTCCCAATAGAGCCATCAGCCAAGAGTGCTGTGGAAAAGCCTATTCAATTAATTAAAGGGGTTCCAAATTCACAGGTTGATTTTGATAAAACCTCAAAACATTGTTCTGCAAAAAAAAAAAAAAAAATTGTTTTTATCCTCCCTGCAAACAAAAATATTTTTTTGGACCTCCCCTGACCTTCAAGAGACTTTCGTATACTTACTGTGGACATTTTGGGGTATCAACTGGGTATAAACAATTGTATTTGTTTGTATTTCAGATTTCTTTACTTAATATTCTGTCCATGCCCTTGTTGCTGTCTGGTAATTAAATGTTATAAATATCCTTGCTTTCATGATTCATTGTTGTTGCGAGATTGTTTTACTTTATTTGGAGCCAAACCTGAAATTGGCATTTAGGTTGTGGAATTGACAATCCAATGCTGCTCATCACTTTTAGCTCTTGGAATTTTTTACAGACAGATGAATTTTTTTCTTTCTACAGACAGATGAATTGAATGTAATGCATCATAATGGTATTCATAGAATGTGTGTGTTTTCTGTATGTTATGTCAGTGCAGATCAATAATTGATAGGGAGGGAGAGGGGGACGGGGGACAGGGGTTTATTAGAGTGTTGCCAGCTACCCAGTCCTGTCGATTCTGTAGATAAAACCAATGGGAGGAAAATGAGACCCAGAGCTCATTGGGCAGAGCGGGCGGAGAAGGCCATAAAAAGAGAGATGAAGACTAATGTGGATATGATTGGCCCTGGAGATGGGACACAAATGAGAGGTCACCGGGGAGGAGGGTGGGGGGGGGGGGGTGACTAATGACAATTCTGTCCTATAATCAGCACAAACTCTTACCACAGTGAGCTACTGTAGGATGACCTCCCCAGTTCGGAAGGCCAAGCCATCAACCACAGGCTCTACAAACAGGCAGAGTACAAAGGAGGAACCATCCTCACACAGACACAGGCAGTATACACTCAAATGATCCGTGCACTAAGCTGTCACACTGAGTAGCACTATACTGTATACCGAGAACACACCAACACACTCATTTTCTTTCCATCGCACTACCTAATTCTCCCAATGCGTCATAACAAAATAACAATAAATGGAGCTTAAATTGAGATTGCATTTCTCATTATGGCTTTGTGCTCTTTGCAGATGGACAGGGTTTACAAGAGCAAATGTCACTTATTGTTTCATAGTATCCATTCTATGTTCTCTTCATATATTTGTTTGGAAGGCACAATTACAGCGTTTGTTTTGTGCGGTACGGCGTCTATGCTCAGATGGGAATAAACACAACACAGAGAATAAACAAGATGTGACACAGCATCTTGGTCATAAGTGGCCCTCATATATACATTTCCCTGTTAATGTACAGTTAAAATTCCAGAATGAGTCTAGGAACAAAGTGTGGTGCAAAAATAAAGTATTATAAAAACGGAGTTAAAAAACGTGAATTGTACCGTCTATATCAGGGGTGGGCAAATATTTTGGCTCGGGGGCCACATCAGGATCTTAAAATGAAATGGAGGGCCACATTTGTTTATGCAATTTGTTAATCATAATTGATTTGGAGGCCAGAAAAGGGCATTCCGTGGGCCGGATGGGACAACCTCGCGGGCCGCATTTGGCCCTCGGGACGTAGTTTGCCCACCCCTGGTCTATATGAACTAAATATTAATGTATCCTATGTGACGTCACAGTGTTGTGGCGCCATCTTTAGGATCATTATATATATTACTTAAAGTATCATTTCATTATTTAGGGTTGGGAAGCTGTACTGATAATCAAAATTCCATGACAAAGACATCTGAACACAAATCCTGTGGACAAAAGTAAAGTGCCCCATATTTTTGTGTGTTTCTTAAAAAATGTCTGAAGATGTCAATGTTTGCAATCCAGACAACGTCTGTTTCGGGGAACGAATTCCTAATTTAAGCAAGACAATGCCAAATCACATCCTGCATGTATTACAACAGCAGGCAGGCCCGTGCAAAACAGGCCTGCCCGCAGTTCAGTCCTGTCACCCATTGAAAACATTTAACAGAAATACGACAAAGGACACACCAAAATGTTGAGCGGCTGAAATCCTATATCAAGCAAGAATTGAAAAACATTTCACTTTTGAAACTACTGCAATTGGTCTCCTCAGTTCCCAAACGCTTACAGAGTTTTGTTAAAAGAAGAGGTGATGTAAAACAGTGGTAAAATGTTTCTGGCTCTGCACTATTTTAAACATGTTGCTGACATAAAATTCAAAATGGGTGCAAGTATTTTTCTTTGTACTATTTCAATTAAATACAGGGATGCATTATCTGACCCACCCACTACCCCAGCCTCCATCTGTAGGTTTTGTTTCCTTCTGTGGGGGGATTGGTACTGCATACCTTGCACATTGCCACCGGTATTGATATAATATTACACTGTTAAAGTTATTAGTAGCATTGTATGGTACTGCATTGTATATATGGAGCCAAATTGAGCCAAATTAAGCTCAAATGTATTGAAGTTAAGAAAATTAAAACGTAATCTTAACACTAAAAATAAAAGCAAGGTTAACTAAAATATTTTATCGATGATTTTTTTTTTATAATTTACTCTGAGTCTAGGTGTTTGGAAACATCACAGCACAAAATCTAGTTATGAGTTAAGCATACACTTTTTAATGTAGTTTTGTCCCCACCCCAATAACGGCACATTTTCATTGAGAACAACTGTATTTTATATTAACAACGACAGTAATGAATTAGTTAAATAAACCACAGTGTACACCTTAGACTGCACTGATAGGCCTGACGAGCCATGAGTCTGTCATGTTTTTATTTACTGCTGTCATCCTGGCCGCTGGTCACCCTTTACTGGGGTGGAGATTCATTTGGCTCCATATGTACTGTACTGTATGCATCATGTGATGGCGGTGAGTTACTCCAAAGGAAAATAACCTTACCCCAAGTCAACATACAGTGAAAGATAACAGACTGTTATTTTGTGTTTCTTCTATTTGCGAATAATCACACAAACTGTTGGACACTTCTCACCAAGCTCCTTGACGGTGGTCTTGTAGCCCATTCCAGGCTTGTGTAGGTCTACAATCGTGTCCCTGACATACTTGGACAGCTCTTTGGTCTTGGTGAAGTGTTTGGAATCTCATTGATTGCTTGTTTTTCGGGATTTTTCTGTTGTTATTCTGTCGCTCACTGTTCAAATAAACCTATAAAATTATAGGCTGATTGTTTATTTTTCGGTGGGCAAACTTACAAAATCAGCAGAGGATCAAATACGTTTTTCTTCCACTGTATGTGTATTGTTTCTCTAATAATGGTTAAATGGAGAACATGCTGTTTCCTCACTGAACTTATCTCAAAAACCTAAGCTTTTTGCCTAAATGTAACCAACTGTAATACCAAATCCTACTGAATAACGCTTGAACCTATTATTAACCCCAATTGTCCAACTCCATTATTTTTTTTTTTTTTTCTCTAAACCTAAAACATTTTGCTTATGAGGACTGACCAAAAGACCTTGTGGGGACCGATTTCTCCACTTCTACTATATTTTTGATTACTTCAGGTCCTCACATGTATAGCTAGACCTGTGTCACATACTGTACATGCAGGCATGCACACACACACACAAAGTCCCTGGGGAGATAATTTTGTCATTATACTACAACTCATGCAGTGTATGGTGATTTCACTGATTGGATGGATTCTGGGTTCATTATTAAGGCTGACATGTGCTGTAGATTTAATAGGGAACCAAACTGGTGAGAAAAAAACATGGTGTAAATCGTGTGTGCAGAGCAATTTTAAAAGTGCCTTGCCAAGTTGTCTGACACTGCAGTACAGGGATGAGGTATAGAGAAAGCTCCAGGGTGCTTGGCAGACTCTCAATAGAAGTGTCAAACCTGCTTATTGAGGAGGTTTTACCACCAATCTGACTCAGTCAATGTACATGTTCAACAGATGAACTAAAAGCACAGACACCCTTTTATGCCTCAGTGTCATCTGACTGGGAATCTCTCTCACACACTTAAACACAAACACATATTTTTTCTATATTTTATAGAAATTGTATTGTATATAATTAAATGAGTGATTTACTTGAGACTACTTTGGCCTTAGAAAAGCTTTAGTCCAATAATGTTATTTATTACTTATTTCAATACACATCATTGCTTGGCTGACAAGACACCCTAACTCAGATGTATCATTGGTATGTTATTTAGACCAAAAAAGGTAAGTGTTATTAGAATCAATATTGTGGAAAAATAATGAAGGAAAACTAGGCTTTGGACTGCATTGGGACTTTAAAACAATGTCAATTGTTTCACATTTTCCCAGTCTTTAAGCTTTTGCAAAAGCTCGCCATCAAAAACATACTACTTTTTTTTTACTTCCTGTAGCCCATTAAGGGAAAATGTAAAAGCAATTGGTCAATGGAGCAATCAAAGTATTTATCATGAGTGGATGTACATGACTCATGTAGAGCAGGGGGGCCCAAACTTGTCCCGTGGGGCCCTTTGATTTGGACCGCCATGCCATATAAAATAATACAGTTTGGTATAATGCAACGTTACTTTCGGCCCACGGCCCTCAGTCAAGTTCGATTGTTGGTGCTTCAAGGGAATATTTTGGGCCACCCTGCATTAGAGCGATGCAAAAATCGTGATTTATCACAATATCTCACTTTCAGACTGTTTTACTTTCAGACTTATTTTCTCTTACTTCTTTTAAGCATTTTTTTTTGTGTGATCAGAGTCTTCTTCAGTATGTTACGTTACAAGCTTGGCACACCAGCAGTTGGGGGGTTTCTCACATTCTTATCTGCAGGTCCTCTTATAATCACTGGTTTCATAAACAGTCTTTTAGCTCAATGATTGTTTGCATAGAAAAAAAGTATTCAATACATTTGTAAAACTAGGCACATAGTGCAACAATGATTGTTGTTTGTTGAGTATTGATTGTCATGGTTGACATAGATACTTATAATCAAAACATACACAGAGCCTAAATTATAAAGACTTGAGAATGACTGACCTGTTCATTCAATGTGTTCGCAGAGAAAAATAGATCCAATCAGGCAGTATTATAAACATACAGTGCCCTCCAAATGTATTGGAACAGTGAGCCCAATTCATTTATTTTTGCTGTAGACTGAAAACATTTGTGCCTGACATCAAAAGATGAATGAGACCAGAGATCAACATTTCAGCTTTTGTTTCCAGGTATTTACATCTGGATCTGATGCACAACTTAGAAAATAGCACCTTTTGTTCTAACCCACCCGCTTTTTTCATGTGAGCAAAAGTATTGGAACAGATAGACCTTAAATATATTTAAGTAAATAAGACTTAATATCTAGTTGCAAATCCTTTGCTTTCAATAACTGCAGCAAGTCTGTGACCCATTGACATCACCAAACTTTTGCATTCTTCTTTTGTGATCCTTTCCCAGGCTTTCACCGCAGCCTCTTTCAGTTGTTGTTTGTTTACCTCCAACGTGTTTCACAGATGAGCTTGTGTGTTTTGGATCATGAGCAGATCCTTTCCTTCTCCAAACTTTAGCCTTTCTATCACTTTGGTAAAAGTTCATCTTTGTCTCATCACAGTCCATAAGAATTTTTGAGGATCATCTCTGTCCTTTTTGGCAATTTCCAGCCTGGCCTTCCTATTCTTCTTGCTAGTGAGTGGTGTGCATCTTTTGGTGTAGCCATTGTACTTTTGTTCATGAAGTCTTCTGCGAACAATAGATAGTGATACCTTCGCTCCTGCCCAATGGAGGTTGTTGCTGATGTCACTAACAGTTGTTTTAGGTCTTTCTTTACAGCTTTCTTAATGTTTCTGTCATCAACTGCTGATGTTTTTCTTTCTACCTGTTCGACTTCTGTTACTTAGTACACCAGTGGTTTCTTTCTTCTTCAGGACATGTTTGTAGTGGCTATGGCCAATGTTAGTGCAATGGCTCTGATTGATTCTCCATCTTCTGTTCTCACATTCATCTTTTGATGTCAAGCCTAAATGTTTTCAGTCTACAGCAAAAACAAAGGAATTGGCCTCACTGTGCCAATACTTTTGGAGGGCACTGTATGTTCATACCTGATAATTGGACAAAGGTTACAATAATGAATGCAGTAAATTGACTAGTGATTGTGATGATAGACTCTCAAGCCCATTCATATGAAAGCATTTGTTAAAAACATCTGTGAACGATTGAGTGACTCGTTCAATTTTAGCATTCATTTGAATGACCAGTTAACTTAATTCCTTCGAACGGCTGGCAGAGATATCCATATGCATACGTGTGGGGACACTTGCGTACTTGATAACAATAGTCCTATCTCTAAATTTTCATACATTTCTAAAATCCTGGAGGTATTGGTAAATAAACCGTTCTGTTTCTTTTTATTTGTAAATTGTTTTTTGAACAGATTTCAATCTGGTCTGGGCACTGTATTATCCCAGCAACTACACTAGTTGTAAATGATATTGTCAAAGCCTTAGATGAGAAATTAAACTGTGGTCTGTTTGTTGACCTGTCAAAGGTGTTTAATACAATAGATCACTCAATCTTATTGCAAAAGCTGTCTTCATTCATCCTGGTCAAGGACACTTGCCTCTGGTTTCAAAATTCCCTCTGTGACAGAACACAGACTGATGTAATTAAATGTTCATTTCTTCCAGGCCACAAAGGAGTTTAACAGCGTTCATTTTTGCGACCTATATTGTTCACTCTATATATTAATTAAATATGTGACTCTTAAAGAAATTGTCCATTTCATTTATGCTTCTGCTCCCTCTTTCGAACAAGCTGTTGCAAACCTGCAATCTGATTTCCAATTGATATGAAAATAATTGATGAACTGTAGATCGGTACAAAAATGCAAATAAAAAGTATAACAAGGCCACTATTGAACAATGAACATGTGTGTGGGTGTGGTTTTGATCATATATGCGCATTACTACTAAAAAGACAATGGCATCAAAATTCTACTTGGAAAATATGTTGACAAAGATAATATGACAAAGTTGATATGTGTATGTGGCAGAAACACAGGAAGAGTAATTCAAGTGTGAACCTGTCCCAAGTCTCACCAGTCACTGGGCTTTAAGAAAAAGTGCTGGCAGTGTGATTTTTTCAGATCTGATATTTGGGCAGAAGACATACAAACAAGATTAAAACATACTTGCTGTATTGTTTGCAACTACAAGCAGAATTTGAAAGCAATGTGCCATCCGGGTAGTTGTTGCTTGAATGCTGAAACCCTCTAAATACTACTTGCAGCATCTGGAGAAGGGGAATAACACAATAAAATGTTTCTCATGTGTTATCATGTATTTGAATGGCAGTTGAAAGATATTGGGTATGAGTAACTTAACACACCGCATTGCTACTGACTAACTCTGAACAACGCACAATAGATAGGACATGGTACTGTGCCCATTACTGATGAGCCCTACACACCCTACCCACACACCCTACCCACACACCCTACCCACACACCCTTCCCACACACCCTACCCACACACCCTACCCACACACCCTTCCCACACACCCTTCCTACACACCCTACCCACACACCCTACCCATACACCCTACCCACACACCATACTCACACACCCTTCCCACACACCCTACCCACACACCCTACCCCCACACCCTTCCCACACACCCTACCCACACACCCTGTCCATACCTCTGCCCCACCATAACAGGCCATAATAGGTGTGGGACAATGTAATTGGAAGACAGCCAGAGAGTGTATAAATATGAATATACATATTTGTAAGAACATGTAAGATCTATGGAAGGTCAACATCTTGGACTTAATATTTAGAGATTCTTCCCTGACTTGCATGGTTCATTCATTAAAGGTGGACAGATACCAACACAGGTTATGCTATTGTCATATTCCTACAGTATTATGCACTCCAGAATACTCTCTGTATTCCGACCTTTTCTGTCATTTACTATTGAGCATAGAAGTGAAAGAGGAACTCATTTAACCACTACCATCATTTCCTTTGAGAAAATGTACTTTTTTTCTGAGATAGGCAGCTGACACAAGATCTGCCCTCAACCTAAAAACACAGCTGTTTTAATATATTTTAGATATTTTCCAGTTATTTTCTTCTAACCAGACCTTCAATAATTTTTTTAAATAATTTCAAATACTTTAGATCCAATTGATTAATTGCAAAATAATCTCCTAATCTCCTCTGTGCCTTGCTGGAGGTATGTGACATAATTATAATTGTCATGATGTGAGGAGGTTGCAGGACACAGGCGCAGAGGTGGTGGAACAAACAGGACTTTATTTTCAAAAACTGGACAGGACATGACAACCGTAATGTGACAATGACTGATAAAACACACACTGGGGCAGAAGGTACTTTAATAGGGGCTAAACTATGGTGTTAACATGGCACAAGAGAAACCAATTCCAATGATGGGACTGAACATAGAACCAGGGAAACTAGAACCGAAAACTCGTTGAAACGACCGGCATGGCACAGACAGTGACCGTGGAAGGCCTTTAAATCCTTGAAACTTTAAATATATTAACTTAAATCTAACTGGATTCTTAATCGCGTAGAATGGTTTTTGCCAGTAGTGTATTATACCTCCAGGCATTTGAAAATCTTAGGCATTTGCAATAGAGCACCTGGAGAATAGGAGTGATTATGGAGTAACACAATCAAATGTTACTCAAATCTAATCCTCAGAATCTTTTTTTTATAAATATGTTGTGTATTTAAATTAATGGTATAGTTATTTTTCTACAGTGTTATAAACTCCAGACTACTTTTCATTTAAATAATTTCTCTGTGTACACTTTCAGTTACTTTAGGCATAGAAATGAAAGAGGAAGTTGTGTAACCGCTGCCATCGCATCCTGTGTGAAATATGTTCTAATATAGGCAGCTGTCACCAGAGCTGCTTCCTGTCACAAGCTGCCGTCTACCTAAACATCTGTTTTAAAGTCTTTTAAATATGTTTTTTTATTATTTTCTTGTTATTGTCTTCTCACCAGACCTGGGTTATAGCTATATTTTAAATCATTTCAAATACTTTAGATGAAGAACCAACTGATTAATTGCAAAGTACCTGTGCCTTGCAGGAGTAATATACACAAAATTAAACATAATAATAATATTGTATATGTTTAAAAGAGGGTGATAGTTATTGATGTAAGTTGATGTTTTGGGATGGTTCTAGATTATAAATGGTTTAGATGATTAAAGACATGCGTTGAAATATTTTTGGTAAATGTGTTTAATTAGTTCTGTTTCAAAAATAAATATAGTGCCAAGCAAACTTACCTTTTACAAAGCAACTGCAACCATAGGACTTAAATATAGCGGACATCTACAACAAAAAAGCTCCAGCATGTGACCTACAGAGAGAGAATATAAACACAGCTGGTTCTGTTGTTATCATTATCTTGGCACATTTAACTTCCAATGAAACAACATTTAAAATGTCACCAATGAACCATCAATAATCAACATTCAATCATCCGCATCATCATTCATGATACAGTATCATACAAAATACTTTTATCTGGAATGTTCCTGTGAAAAAATCTACCTTTAAGTAGGGAAAGATCCTATCTTTTAACCCTTAAAGGTCTAAGACCTTCTTGGGACTTCAAAATCCGCCAGGCACTATCTTGACTTTTTGCACTATCTTGACAAATAGTAGAATGGTGTCCTTTATATTATGGATTCTCAAAACCCTTAACTAGAAGTAGGAATGAATAGATAACATAATTTGAGGACACTCCATGAGTAGATTTGTGAAAATGTGTAAAGAGAATATAAAAATGTATGTTGACATGTAGTTGATTTTATTGAGAAACACATAGTATACTATAAGTTGTTTATTGTATGAAAATATAACAAAAAAAACAGCATTATTTCTTTAAGAAAAGGTAAAATATAAACCAGAATTGTCAATTTTGGGTCCATGTATCAGTGTGATGGAAAACAATTCTACTTTTAATAGGTAAGGATTCACTATTCAAACATACCAGTATACTTGTCATAATGTTGATCATTAAGCCAAATCACCAGAAATGTCAAAGTCCTTGGGCTAGTAATCTGCCTTGCAAAAGTCAAACCTCCACATATATGACATCATTTGGAAAATCTTAAGGTAGTTTCCGAATCTTAAGCTAGTTTCCGAATCTTAAGCTAGTTTCTGAATCTTAAGCTAGTTTCCGAATCTTAAGCTAGTTTCCGGTCAAGAGTCCTGTAGTTCTTGTCTTCAGTCTTCTCTGTCCCGCATCAGTGATGTCAAGTTCCTATAGCAGTCTGTGTGATGTGGACCCAGCAAACCTCCGTGCAGATCTGTGGTGGAATGCTGAGTAACTAGCACTCCCCTAATCCAGTGTAAACGCCACAGCAGTGTTCTCCTATGTGGCCTTTCCAGTCGACTGGCCAGTGTTTCTCTGACCAGTAGTATGTGGACCCCATCACTGCAAAACAACAATTAGTGTGGTTCAACAGCCCATCTGACTATCATCCACTGGGTATTGTTCAGTCAACATCCAAGAATGAAGAGGAAAGGTCAGTCCTGGACACTTGTGGATGTCAAAATCACAGTAATCAAAGTAATACATTAAAATTTTAAAAACACAAACATTTACAAACACAATCAACTTGTGTAACACGGTCAGTTGTGCGAAGGGATTATAAATCATTAAGTGCTGTAAAAAAGTATTTGCCCCATTCCTGATTTCTCATGTTTTTGCACATTTGTCACACGAAAATGTTTCAGATCTTCAAACAAATTCAAACATTACCCAAAGATAACCTAAGTAAACATAAAATGACGTTTTTAATTGATGAATGTATTTATTAAGGGAAAAAGCTATCCAACCTTCATGGCCCTACAGTGCATCCGGAAAGTATTCACAGCGCTTCTCTTTTTCTACATTTTGTTATGTTACAGCCTTGTTCCAAAATGGATTCAATAAATTTTTTTCCTCAACATTCAACACACAATATCCCATTATGACAAAGCAAATATTGTTTATAGAATTACATGTACATACGTATTCAGAGTCTTTGCTCAATGCTTTGTTGAAGCACCTTTGGCAGCAATTACAGCCTCAAGTCTTATTGAGTAACATTCTACAAGCTTGGCACGCCTTTTTTGGGCAGTTTCTTCTAGTGCATAGGGGCGCCGCACGGGGGGGGGGGGGATTGTAGGGGTTGGGGGCGCCAACATTGATCTTGCTACAACTTGGATGTTGATAAAAATTATAATTCTCTTGATTTTAAGATCTACTTTGTGGACGTGATGGAAATCTAGATTTACTGATGGACGTAGTCTATTCGGAGTAAATATTTCCAAACCTACACTGTTTTTTCGCCGCAATGTATCGTACTATTTCAATTTATTCTATTTAAAGTTTTGAACCTTGTTGAAGCAATCATTTGACGTATGATACAACTCAAGACCTACTCTTCTTTTGACAACCTTTTTTCAGCTAAACATTCACTTATACATTTAAAGTTGATGGTCAGTAGATAAAACCCCTCGGTGTGCAGTGCTCCAACCGATTCCGTAGTACTGAGTACATTTGGAGGTATTTATATGTTGTGTTTCAATTGTGGCACCTGGTTGTAAATGAGAACTGGTTTTCAACCTTTGACCCAGACAATGAAAACATTTTAATGTATCTTGGGAAAATATAGAGCAAGGAGAAGGGAGGAGTTGGGTGATGGAGGGCTTAAACCTGACAATATGAGATGTAAGTTAGTTGATTGGCAAGACGCAAGAAGTTGTAAACTGAGTTTTGACTAAGAAGACACATTTTTTCAAGTGTGCTTTCCTACCAAACATTTGTAAATATATATTAATACACTAACACTTCCAATATGGTTTGATATATTATTAAATATATCAAACAGTATTGGAACTCAAATACACTTCTGTAATGGCAATCACATACGTACACTATTTGCATACAGTAAACCCTCCCTCAAACACTTGACAGTGTTGACAGAACCCAGTCTCACTGTGCAACAGTTAGTTTTGGTGGTTTTACTGCCATTATCACAGCTTCTAGCCACAGCCTTATTAGAGCAGAGTCCTGTGACAAAAATTATATTCTTTTTTTTTACATTTGCAAGGTAAGATGATTCTAGAATACATGAGCAATATTTGTATGCAATATCACAAAGAAAAGGCAAATGTTTGAGGAAATTGCTATGGTTTTCGCTATTGCTATGGTTTTGCTAAAACCAACTGTCATCTATTTTTACACAAAAATAAAATGTCGGTATAATTTAAAAAAATTTGTCATGTTCATTTTAATCTTTAGCATGGCCAATCACAACTGCTTCTTGAGATGCATCCTGCTGCTGCTTTTGGGTACTGTCCTGGTTTCAGCTCTGAGAACCTTGGACACAACCACGGAGCTGGACAATACAGGCTTCGGGTACCCACCACCTCGGCACGGTATCAAGCTACTCTGCTGGTATACCCGCACCTGCATCGACAACAACATGATGTCTCTCTGTGACCCCAGGAAAGGAGAATATGGGTTCCATATTTTCCAGAACTATGACATTCCCTCATTACTCCCCACACTGGACCAGAACCTATACACCTACTATACCATTGGTAACCTTCATTCCCATGGTGCAGAGAACTTGCCCTATGAAGTGAGGCAGTACTATAACAAGTACAATCCACTCAGCAACCAGGATAGGGTATTAGTGAAGTACAACCAAAACAACAATCACATTGAGGAGATCTACATCTCAGAGCACTACGATCCAGTCAAGACATACAAGATTGGACCAAACCTTCTCTCCTCTCTGAAAGACCAGCTGACTTGCAATGCTATATTATAAGGATTGCAATACCATGGTAAAAGGATTAGGTAGATTTAGAATACTTTGTAGAAACTATATGTTTATTATTCATGAAATATAAATTATTATATAAATTAAAAGTATTGAGCAGGAAGGGTATGGTAATTACTCAAAGTTAACAAAATATTTAGCTAAAATTCTATTTAGGTACACATATATTTTATTTTACCTAGCAAAATCCTTTGCAACACCTTGAAATTATTTTGTACTTATTCCGATTCCATGTACTTGTTTGTTTACTGGTGTGTTTCTTGAATGTTTCTAGAAGCCTAAAAACCAGGGTAGGATGTCAGAATGGGTAGATAATATATAATTACACATTCATTGCAAGTTAGCAATGCTGAAGCTACAGTTGATTTCAACTTGTGTAACAGCTAACACTTCCATTCTCTTTCCTTTGGATTGAACTTTTTTGTAGTAGGTAATTTGTTGAAACGCCAATGTCTTTGAAGTGTAACATTTTACTTTCTGTTTATTGTAACTGCTTCTCAATTCACACTTTGTATTTCCACCCTGCAAGTAATGGTCTTTTACTTAAATAGCTTTAAAAAGCATATCAGGGGGCTGTTGTTTTTGTGTCATGGAAAGTAGCGCACCTGTTTATTATTCTGTAGTGCTAACTTGTACAGAGATATAGAGGAAGAGAGAGAAGACCTATTGACAAAAGCTCCCTCAAAAATGTTTCAATGTGAATTTTATTGAGAATAACAAATAGCAGATTTACAATGGCCCCCAAGTGTCGGGACAGTAAAGTCTTAATTGCTATTTTTGCTGTCCACTCAAGGGCATGTGAAAATACAATTAAAAGAACAATATAAAATCCAGTTACCTTATTTTTTTGTATTTTTCAACACATGTTTACCAACTAACATGAACAGCACTTTCAGTTCCATCATGCAAGCACAATGTATGTATTGGGACAATTCCCATAAAGCAAATGTAAAAAGCATAAAAGACAGTATTTTGTTGCAAATTCCTTGCATGCAGTAACAACCGTCTGCATCCCACTGACATCGCCAAACTCTTTCATAATATTTTAAATTGCTTTGCGAAGCCTTTTTGTCGCCATTTTGAGCTTTTGCCTGTTTTGTTGAGTTTTCTGACTTCAGTCAACTCTAAAGCATGTGGAATGCCGGTTCAATTAGATTTAAATAATGAAATTGACTTGGCCAGTATAGAACTTTACACACGTTTACCTGATGAACTCATTCATTGCATTGGCAGTGTGTTTTGAGTGCTGCTGCATTGTGAAGCACCCAATGATTCTGTTGGCAATTTCAAACATTGTTTCCCATCAGTTGTGAAGAAATACAGAATGCAATGATGTGCAAATCATTTAAACCCTATTTTCAATAGAAAAAAAGGCTCACTCACAATCAGAGGGGCCCTTAAGCATATATATATTGCCAGGTCATTGGCTAAAGGTCTGAGCTGTGGAAGATAACTAGCTAAACAAATCTAAGTCTAGAATTCCTTACACACTCTGGCCACATAAGGTCAGGTATTGTCCTGCACCAGGAGGAACCCAGGGCCCACTGCACCAGCATATGGTCTGATGATGGGTAGGAGGATTTGATTCCGGTACACAACAGCAGTCAGGGTACCGTTGGCTGGCATGTGGAGCTCTGTGCGAACCTCCAAGAATATGCCTCCCCAGACCATCACTGACCCACCTCCAAACCGGTCATGCTGGATGATGTTGCTGGCAGCATAACATTTACCACGGCATCTCCAGACGCTTTAACATCTGTCACTTGTGCTCAGTGTGAACCTGCCCTCATCTGTGAAGAGAACGGGGCACTTAGGGCGGACCTGCCAATTCTGGTGTTCTCTGGCAAATATCAATTGAGCTGCACAGTGCTTGTATGTTAGCACAAGTCCCTCTAGAGGACATCAGGCTCTCACGCCACCCTCATGGAGTCTGTTTCTGACAGTTTGGTCAGAAACATGGATACCAGTAGCCCGATGGATGGCACGTATGGATACTACCAGTAGTGAGAAGGACACTATCAAAACACAAAAGTTGAAAAGAATCAGTCAGGAATGATAGGGAGAGAGCAATTGTCTGGCCATCAACTGCAAACCCATTCCCGTTTGGGGGGTTGTCTTGCTGTTGCCTCTCCAGTGCACCTGTTGTCACTTTTATTCTCTTTGGTGACAAAACAGGTGACTTTGATTCACAATAGCTTATGTTTGCTATCCAGACAGATTGACATCCCTGAAGTTTATTCACTTGGATAATTACGTTTTCCATCAATTTATTTGAGCAGCGTAGAACGTCTGCTTCTCCGGAAGGAAGAAAAATATGTTTTTAGAATATTTGCCCAGGACAAGCATCTGTAGTAAAGTTGTTGAGCACCTGCATCACCAGATTGATAAACCTAACGTTACAATGACATCAGCAGCATTGCAGCATCAAGTGAGAAAAGGGGGAAACTAAGTCCTACAGAAGCTGGCAGTGATGACACGGTATTCCTGCATCAGTTAAAGTCTTGACTGTAAAATGCTATGAAACCATATAACAGAGAATGCAAAACCATAAAGCCTGGTATAAGCTACTCGGTCCTATAGATGAGGTGTAGATAATGATACAAATAGATTATAGTATGATCATCATTTTATGTATTCAATTGTATTGTAAGGTATTTTACTCATATTTAATATGATAGTTATTTTCCAATAAACAAAAATAATGAGCAATTTATTTTTTCAAATTTTTTTGTGCCATTGATTACAGAGTGTAATTTCACAAAAGCAAAAAGATACTGAAATATTCTCAATTGTAGATTAGCATTTTTCATCCTGAACCCTTTCTTTTTCCGCCATGCTGTCAAAACAACTATATTCTGATACCTCCACACCTGAAAAACCCAACCCAAGACCAGAGAAACCAAAGCTAAGCGCTGTTTTGTCAAGATGCTTGTGTACACACCATAAAACACCCCCAGAAGAACCACGCACACACACAGACATCAGTGATGTAGTACATAATATACCCTTCTTTTTCATTGTCCCTAAGCTTGTCTCCCTTTTTGTTCTCTTCAAATGAGAATGAAATCAAATCAAATTAAAGGCAACGCTTGAGGGAGCACATGGTTCTGATGTTTCACTCTGCTCGTCTGTCCGTGCTTACCGGGAGACACATTATTCGCTGCCTGACTTGGTGGATGGGGGGAGTTCGACCAACACCGAGTAGCTCTTTGACAGAATTCTAAAGCAGCAGAATGAGCAGATGTCTCCCAATGATTAATGTGCCTACCACTTCTCCTCTGAAGAGCTTCGTGCCTGTGCATCTCATCCCCTCCTCTCTCTCCTCAGTCTGTATAGCTAGTTTCTTTACTTATTCTCTCTCCTGTCCTTCCCAGTTCATCATTTCTCTTTCTCCCAATATGTTCTAACAGATGTGTCACAGCTGGGGTTATAGGGCCAGTGACTGAGCAATATAAATGTTTTTTAATGGACTAAAGAGTTACTAAAAGAGTTACTAAAGTCTTGCTAATTAGTTACTCAGTGTTTTGTAAACGCACTTTGTGACAACTGCTGATGTAAAATGGGTTTTATAAATAAATGTGATTGATCGATTTCGTGGTTTTGTTTGATGTCAGCTATTGTACCAGGTAAGTATGCTATGAACAGGTTCTCATTTACAGCCTTGGCATGGGAGCTACATGGTTTACTGTTTTGCTCAGGAACAGGGCAGAAGGACAGGGTATTTCACCTTGTCGGCTCAAGAAATAGAACTGTCTACCTTTCAATTACTGTCCCCAACACTAAGCTACCTTGTCACTACTGAAGATGTCAGATCAGAGCATGAGGCGGTATAATTTTTTTAAATCAAAAAGTGACACCTTAATTTATTCTAGATTAATTTAACATAAAGTGAAACATTTCAAGCCTTTTTTGTTTCAATCTTGATGATTACGACTTACAGCTCATGGAAATCAAAAACCCAGTACCTCAAAATACTAAAGCGTTTACCTAAATGTCAACCTCCAATCAGCCAATTAACTCAAAACACCTGCAAAGTTAAGTATGTTAATTTATGCACTCAACACTACATCTTGATATTTTAATACAGTATGTATGTTTGCTTTCCGAAGTTACTACCTTTACAATAAAATTCAGTTTTGATATGATCATTTATATAATAGACTAGACATTTGATCTTTAAATATAACAGTTGTTGTATTTTCTTTTAATAAGTATAGCCTATTATTTGAAAACTACACTATCAGAGAATGTTTCAACTGGTTAACTGTGGTAGGCTATTATAAAGATGAGAATGTTGTTGTAGCTTCTGTTTTGGATCCAAGATTCAAAACCGAGGGGTTGACAAGAGACAATCAGGTGCGTAACTGGTTTAGAGACATACAACAGCTCATAGTTTACACAGCTGCAACAGTCCTCACAGGACACATAGAGAAAAGAAGTAGTGAAGTACAGCAATGACAAGAAGTGCATCATGCATGAACATGAAGGTACAGCCTCTGGCCAAACTCGTGTTTCTAAAAGTGAAACGTTGTAGGAAAAATTATTATTATTTAGCTATTATTTCATTTCAAGTCAATGTTATATTTCATTTTTAAAGGCACATTATGTACTGCCAACATGAGCATTAAATAGGCAAAATGTTGTTTAACCCTTTAGATCCCATGGCGGCCGTCGCAACTTCCTTTAGAATACGATAGCCCAGGGGTCTCAAACCGGTTCCATGGAGGGCCGAGTGTCTGCAGGTTTTAGTTTTTTTCCTGTAAATTGGTTCCAGGTTCAGAACCAAATAACCAGATGAGGGTAGACCTAACCAATCAGTGACATTAATCAATCAAGTACAAGGTGAGAGTGAAACCCTGCAGACACTCAGCCCTCCGTGGAACCGGTTTGAGACCCCTGCGCGTAGCTGCTGCTGCCATGTTTCTTTAACAATAATAGTGGTGTAAATATCACACAAACCTGTAACTGTATTCCCGTGGATGTTGTCTTTAATAAGACACCAGAAAAAGGGTATGCTGTCGTTTGACTTTTTTTCTCAATATGCTAGCACCAAAGCGGCCTCGGGTTAGAAGAGGTTGTTTCTGTGGTGCAAAGTTGCAACGTCCTTGCTCTTTTAAAGCAATAAAGATGTCGAGATGAGTAACAAAATAAACTGCGTATATATGTGTGGTATTGTACATATGCTGTGAAATGTTGGGAATATCTTTCAGATCACAATAACATACCTGTCACGATATCTTGATAACGGAGCTCATCAGCTCAGCTGTGGATCTGGAATGGTGAAACAGTGAAGTTGGCTAATTAGTTGGATGTTTGTTTGCATTACTCCTGATTTCATCCATAAATGGAAACTGATATAGATAACTAGACAACTTATTGTCCGGTTCGGTTCATCTATCAGACTATAGAAACGTTGCCACAAACGTTCATTTATAACCTATACAAAGTATAATTGTTGAGATTTGTGTGCCTTATAACTACGTTGTTTTTATTCCATTAGATGTGAAGACCGCACATTATTGCAGTCTTGTAAAAAAAGAGGCGTTTTATGCAAACTTACATGTTGGTTCTTGTTTCTACAGATGTCAGGTAGGCTATATAGAAACGAAGCAACCTGCTTGCTGAAGATAGCTTACGATCTAGTTTGTCTATGAGTTTATTAGACAAATTGTGTGGTAGCAAATGTGTAACGCATTCGTGGAGGAAGTAAAAAAAAAAGTACTTTTCGCGGTACATTTTTATTACAAGCGTTTAGAAAACAATATATATAATTCTAAGTTAGTTGAATGTGGTGTCAAATCAAAGATGACGATGTGTTCTTTAAAACAAAGTTTACTTGTAATTTTAATTTGTTCTTAGTTTTAGTGCTATATCTATTTGTTTGAAATGTGTGAGGAAATATGATTTACAGAATTTTCTGTAATTTACCGCAGCATTCTAGAATTCTACAAGGGTGTAAAGGGTTAAACATTCTAAACACTTAATTTTTGTTGTAGCCAAGAGTGTATTGGAAAAATTAATATTTAATTTTTGTATAAACTAATAATAAAGCCAGACATCTTTTCATGTTGATAGGTTTATTTAATAAATAACCCCTACGTGCAGATTATTTCTTATCTAGCTTAGTTTATTCATGAAATAATATGTATAGCTTGTTTCTACATGTTTACTTGTTTTTTAACCATGCATCTGGAACTGGATCCCCTACTGGAACTGGAGACGATTCCCATTAGGCTTCTTACAGGTTCCTTTATAAAGGTTCTATCACACTGCTTTTGTTCATGTCTTCAAATACTATGAATTAATAGAAAAAACGATTCATGTTCAGTTAGACCATTTTATTCAATAGGGTTTCATTTGGATAGCTTTCTTTAATATACTTCCATTTTTTCATTTCTGTTTTTGTACACCACATGACAATTTAAGAAGTACTTCGGTATTTCCTTTTATCTATCTGCCATATTAAAATGTGGTGCCACATAACAGACACACACCCCTACAGATGCACATTATGCATCCCATTCAAAATCGTACACTCCTTTGGACAGTACCATTAAAACCCTCACTGCTTCATAATGAATACCAGCCGATGGTAAAGGAAATGCATTACATATTTACGCTGCGGTTAATATTTAACATGGCAATTTTGTATTTAAATTGGATTTAATATTTAATATAAATACAGCGCTAAGTGGGAAATACTATTACATGACATCCTCCATATGCTTGTGGGAGTAAGGAGAAGCATTACAGGTATACTGCCCGTGGGCACGAGGGTGGAACACACACACATTGGGTGGGTGAAAGGATTTCTGGGTTCACAGTCCCCTTCCCTTGGATGAAACATCCCTATTGACACTGATAGATAATAGTTCAGTGGTTACTCAACTGGTAAATACTGGCAGTTTTCCAATCAGTGCTTTTTGAAGCCTCTATTACAGACAACAGGGAACAAGTCCTAAATCTTTTGTTGAGGTTTCTTATCTCACACATCCGCATCCCTGGCGATATGCATGTTACGTTCCCTGAAGTAAACAATTTAAGAAAACCAAGAGAAGTGGCGGTAGTGTTTGAATTTTGAAAATACCATACCAGAGCCAAACCTGTTATTTCACAATTTTCCTTTGAGATGAAGGAATCAAAAACAAAGGGGTAAAAGCAATCAAGTGGGATGAAAGGGACAACTTTCAAAGCGGGTCTGCTTTTCAGTGTGGGTTAAACTGGACATGTACCTTCCAGAAACTCTTTAAGGTACACAGGACTGAGTTCGAAAGTGCAAAGGGTCGGCTTAGGGTTAGCTGTCACGGTGCAGCTGTTGCTAAAGTAACTACTGCCGCCGTTGATCACAACTATGGAATTTTTCATCCTCTCGGTATGTGCATTATTTTTATTCAGCAGAGCATGATAATGATCGAGTATTTGTCAAAATTATCATTTTATTACTCCCATATGCATAGCTGTTATCTTTTTGAATAGCTTCTTCTGTTTATAGCTACATTTGTTTTGTTTTTCAGGATCACCTTAGACTGCAGTGAAGAAAATAATAACACTGTTTCAACTGTCTCCATCTTCCCTTACTATAAACAATTGGTTTGCCACTAAAGAAGACTTTTGGTTCAGGATAGATTTAAACTTTGCTGGCTACAAGCTTCAGTAGCTACCAAATGTAAAACTGTTTATGTTTATACTGCTCTGACAATGAACATACTGCTCTCATTGCAGGTAACAGTTACCTGCTACAGGTAAATATAAATAAAAACATTACCACACTAAAGGCCCTGACTGGAGCAGAAACATTTGCAATGAGGATCTACTCTGGCTTCATCTCAGATAAAGAAATAAAGAGGTCACAATCTTTGCTGGTTCTTGGACCAGCACAATCCTTTCTTTGTATTTTTCTATGTATTTTAACTGCTATTTTGTAATTTTCTCTGTTAGATCAGAACGTTTTTGACTACCCTTTACATTAGTGACACTCAGCCAACTGCAGCATATGAACTAATCACCACTGTGCGACGACTGACAGACAGCATCCATAGACTTGAGTACAAATTGCATGCATATATAGTATTTCACCATACCCTAGCTGCAACATAAAAGTTGTAGGCACAATGTATTTTCTGTGCTTACGTGACAAAAAAGAAACCAATCTTAAGCTTTTTCACAAACTCACTAAGATTTGATGACAAGGTAACTCTTAACATGAAAAATGTTCAAACTGCAGGTGTTCAACAGCTTGTTCAAGAGAGGGAGCCATAGAGCATAGTACCGTGTGGTCTGCATAAAGATGAAATAGATCTCATTATTATATAGAATTAACCATATAACTCTATGAACATATAACTCTCTTGAGTGCAGTAAAGAAGGTTTTCATCAGGGATCTGTCGGTGCTTTGCTTGATTCTTCTTTTCTTGATTAATCTATAAGCAAATCTACCAATGAATGGCTCAGGAGAAGGAAGAGGGTTTTTGACTGGCCAAGTCACAGTCCTGTCCTTAATTCAACTGAGATGCTGAGACTGGACCTGGACTGGGGAGTACTTATTAGACACCCTCAATCATTTGAGTTCTGTAAGCATAAAAAAATTAGCTTTGATTGGTGGTCATAAAAGACATAACTTCAAGCTACCCGGAGCTCTTTCAACAGAGATGAGCTCATAAACATCAGGAGAACAACTCCAGCGGATTTAATTCCAACTTTCTGGCTAACATCAATGGAATTATTGGACATTCTAGTCAAAGAAGAGCGAAACGTACCGGTGCTCTTGTCCGACTCTGCAAACATGGACATCGCACACTGTTACCTGGAATAATTCTCTCCTACCTAGACCTTTCTACTGTCCCCGTAAGTTTGCTTAATTCATTCTGGATGGTGTTTACATTCCACCGCAAGCCAACGTGCAGGAGGCACAGTGCATGTTCGCCGACCAGATAGAGCGGGCAAACCCCGACTCCTTTGTTATTGTCCTCTGGGACTTTAACAGGGGAAACCTCAGCCACAAACTCCCCAAATACAAACTAATGAAATGCCCAACCAGGGAAGACAACATTCTGGATCACTGTTACACAATTGTCAATAATACCTATCATGCTGTCCCCCGTGCTGCACTGGGTCATTCTGACCACGTCATGGTCCACTTGCTTCCTGCATATAGACAGAAACGCAAGCTCTGTAAACCAGTTGTAAAGAAATCAAAGCAATGGAGCAGTAAGGCTGTGGAGGATCTTCAGGCATGCTTAGAGTGTACTGACTGGAATGTTTTCAGGACTGCTTCCAACAGCCAGGATGAGTTCATAGAGGCTGTGATGTCATACATCAGCTTCTGTGAGGACTGCTGTATCCCATAACGCACCAGGGTAAGTTATAACAACGACAAACCCTGGTTCACAGCTAAACTCAGACGGCCAAGGATGGAAAATCAGGTCACGTTCAAGAGGGGGAATAAGGACAGGTTTAAAGAGTCAAAGTACAGTTTTATCGAGGAGGTGAGAAATGCTAAACGCCTGTACTCTGACAGATTACAACAACAACACTCAGCTAACGACTCTGCATATGTCTGGAGGGGCCTTAGACAGATCACCAACTACAAGCCTAAAGCCCCCCCTTCCATCAACGACTCTCGCCTGGCCAACGACCTGTGCAAGTTCTACTGTCGTTTTGAAAGACAATATGACTGTCCTGACACCATCCCCTGTGACTCCGTCCCCCAGCTCCAGCCCACCTCCCCCACCTCAGCAGGAGTATGGGGCAGTCCAAAACTGTTCATCCCAGTGGCCCCCTTCCCTCCTACCACAACAATGACCATTTCTGTCCTGGAGAGGGACGTTAACAGACTGTTTAAGAGACAGAGCCCCCGCAAAGCAGCTGGGCCAGATATTTGCAAGTGCCTAAGTCCACCTGCAGGTGGATCACTGACTTCCCGTCTGACAGGAGGCAGCGCGTGAAGCTGGGGAAACATGTCTCCGATCACTGGTCTATCAGCACCGGATCCCCTATAGGCTGCATCCTTTCCCCTCTGCTTCCCCCTGTACACCAACTGCTGCACCTCCAGTCATCAATCTGTCAAGCTCCTGAAGTTTGCGGATGACACCACCCTAATTGGGCTCATCGCTGGTGGGGATCAGACCGCCTACAGGTGGGAGATTGACCACCTTGTGAACTGGTGCAGCTCAACGCTGGAGATGGTTGCGGATTTTAGGAAGAACTCAGCCCCACCCACCCCCATCAACCTGTGACACTCCCCAGTCACCATTGCAGGGTCTTTCCGCTTCCTGGGCATTGTCATCACCCAGGACCTCAAGTGGGAGCAAAACATCTCCATTACCAAAAAGGCACAGCAGATAATGTACTTGCTGCAGCTGCTGAAGAAGTTCAACCTGCCAAAGACAATGATGGTGTACTTCTACACAGCCATCATGGATTCCATCCTCTTCCCCTCCATCACCATCTGGTACGCTGCTGCCACTGCCAAGGACAAGAGCAGACTGCAGCGTATCATTAGATCTGCAGAGAAGGTGATTGGCTGCAATCTGCCATCCATCCGCGGGACCTGTATACCACCAGTACACTGTGGCGCGCTGGAAAGATTGTGACTGACCCCTCCCACCCTGGAGAAAAACAGTTTCAGCCACTCCCATCTAGCAGGAGGCTAAGGTCCATTAGGACCAACACCTCACACCACAAGAACAGCTTCTTCCCATCGGCAGCTGGCCTCATCGACAAGGCCAGACGACCCACAATGACACTGACACCCCCTGCCGCATAACTTAACTCAGAACTTTTACATAAATTCTACATAATGCATCATATGAATGCACTTCTCTGGGCTTCCTTTCTACACATTGCACTTTTCCACTTATTCCGTAAATAGTTACACATTTTACATTTACTGTCATTTCATTTTTATTGACCTCATACTAACTGTGTTTTTCTGTCATGCACCATAGCACCAAAGCAAATTCCTTATATGTGTAAACGTACTTGTTGCATTGACACACTGTCCAACAATGATTTCTGGCGATTAATAAACTTAGAATATGCAACATGGAGAAAGCACTACAAGGACCGATCCAATTATAGAGTCACAATCATAATCCATGGCTAGTATGGGAATTCAATGGTTTTAGTGTGGCCACTAAATTTCATGGAAACGAAGGGAACGTGCAGCACTGAGAAAAAATGTTGTTGACAAAGGCAATAGGAATTGAATAGATCCCACATAATCTATTCATTCCTGGGAAAAGGAAAGTATTTGTCTGTCGCCAGTGATTCAAGTATATTTATCAGTCTTAAATTATTACAACTGGAAAAGCTGTCCAGGTCATTATTATCCAGTTAACTATCTCTAGGCCAGTACATATTTTCTGCAATGTGTTGCCTTGAGTTTTAGTATAGTAAATGACCTCCATATAATCACATATCGAGGTTGACTGGACTTGCACAGCATTTTTATACATGCCACATACCATGATAGGGTGTTAATTCATTGATGGTTTCATGGAGGACACCTGTATAGAAACACCTGCATTCATTAAGTTCCTTCACTCATTCGGGTTTTTACATTGTCATCCATCTTTAGCTATACAGCT
This sequence comes from Novumbra hubbsi, assembly GCA_016801125.1. Taxonomy (NCBI): domain Eukaryota; kingdom Metazoa; phylum Chordata; class Actinopteri; order Esociformes; family Umbridae; genus Novumbra; species Novumbra hubbsi. Next base: position 28,914 of record JACXGK010000731.1, read on the forward strand.
GCTATACAATTTTTTCAATGCTAAATAATTTACGATTTTGTGCTATCAACTTGTGTACATAGCTAGCTAGGATTAAGATAACAAGAAAACTTTTTTATGTGTTAACACAATTGTTCTCTTACTATCTTTTGAGCAATGTGATGTCAAAATGTTTCTGATCACTTTGCTGGAGCTCTTTTAAGAACTTGAAGTATGTGTGTGCTACCGGGGCATAAAAGCAGCCTGTAATCATTTATATATTGACTAGTATTGTAGTTTTGGAATACATACAAATATCAATTGAAATTGACTAGTAAAACAGATAGAGTGGCTAGTAAGTAATTGGGGTAAGTTGAAAATTGTTTGTTAAGTTGCTTCCTAGAGAAGGGAAGGAGAGACAGTTAGTAAAACGTTTCATGTCAGGTGAAATGACAAAAATGCGCCTATGACAAAGGGCAAAGATGGTCCTGTGGCTTAACATTCAGTACATTAAAGAGCCTTGAAAGGCCGAACAGTGGCACATGACATGAACAAGCTCAGATACGGTACTACTTTACAAATCTAATCATGAATTAGGGAGGGAATCTTCTATCTGCCACTGCCGTCCAAACAGTTCAGTTGTACTAAAATGATTAATTATGAGGACTGAACTTGGGCAACAATAACAGTTCCATCGAAGGACTCAAGTTTATGGACGGACAGAACTGGGGAACACACTCAACTCACAATAAACCGGCCTGATAACAGCCGCAACTCGGTTGCAAATGTACAATGTTGTGTATACATAATCACTGACTTATCCAATCGGAATATTTTAACCTGGCAAATAGTTTCCTATTTCCCACAAGAATGTGTAACAAAATCTCTCGTTCTTGCTCGGTCTCTCCTCTCTTTCTCTATTACTTTTCTCCTTGTTTGCTCATAGGAAGTCCACTTACCAACATTGGAAACTAACCCAACAAATTCTAATTAATCCAGTCTGCCCCAACCAGGGAAAAAGATGCAGGATGGACCAACGTAATCCTCCAAACTGCAGAGCTCAGGGGAAGCTAATACATTCTTTTTGGGTTTTAATGCCATAAGTAAAAAATAGGCAAAGGAGGTGCCGCATAAAGGCACTCCTCGGATGAAACTGAAGGTCAATCCAATCATCTGTGATGGAACAGGCTCCTCTTAACCCACCCCCCCCCTCCACCATTGCTGTAAAATAACAACAGACAGCGCGTTAATATATGTTGATGGGTGGGTATGGGACATAAAGGGGTAGACAGAGAGAAGGGGGCAGTACAAAAGATGAGAGAGAGACCAAGAGATCCCAATGTCACCCAGTGACAAGAGAGGACAACCCCTTCATTAGGGCGGTAATTTCGCCTTGCATTTACATCAGAACTGCGGCAAATTACAGAACAGGCAAGGAGGAGAGCAGCCTCAGTGATGCTCTAACCAACATTCCCCAACTAATCACTCACCCAGTTATCCAAGTCAGACAGGGTAGGCTAGTGTGCTGATGGCAGATGGGATGGCTGTTATTAGATTGCATTAAGCATTTATTTAGCTGACCAAGGGAATAGTGATTACCATTTCTCAGTTGTTTGCATGTTTGCTTCACCATCATTTCTGAGTTGTTCTTTTCTTATCCCTCCTTCTCTGCATTCATCAGGGCTGTAATGTAGCCAAGATGACATGGCTGATGAGCAGGCTGGGGGGGGAGGGTCTCAGATTGTCTCTGATTGCCTCCAAGGTTGCTACGGTTCTTTGTTATTGCATTGTTACCATGATATCATCTATAATGTGATTCCTACCCTCTTTAAATAGACATACCATTCAGGGACACTTGATATTCCCATTCACGTTTTTAGCCAAAGAGCAATAATATCACTTGATTTAAGCGATGAAGCTATTATCTATGTAAATCTATCATTTGTACAACAAATGGCCTGTTACTTGCAACCATGTCACATAGTCTTTATATGAGATTTGAATAGGGACACAATAAAATATATCATGTACTTCATAGTATAACCTTGTCTACCGGCTAATGGGCACAGTGCTCATAAGCTTGGATCAACTGTCATTCCAAGTTGGTCTTTAGGGAGGGACTGTATCATTCGGTTGGAGTGTAAAGTGTATTTGTTATCTATTGAATTTTTTTTATTAAAATGTTGCAAGGTGTGGTATCATATGTATTGGCTTTTCTGACATTGGATCATGTAAACAAACATATTACATCCAGTCTAGCCCACCAGTTCATACTACCAGCTAATACCCATGAACACCTTTTATAGCAACATCATCAAGTTTTAATAAAACAAGAACTATCTTGTACACGCGAGTCATTCCATGCAAGACAGATTAGCTGTGCTGTATGCTTCCACAGCGGCCTCAAAATTATGCTACAATTTAGCGATTAGTGCTTAGCTGCACAAAGCACGTGGGGTAACTGATGGGAGATGATTGGCTGACATACTAAGCATATTAAACCAATGGCTATAGCTGCAGGAAATTTTCATTGCTTTGTAATTTGCTAAGGAAGGCCCCATGGGTGGTTTTCCAGACCTTCCTTGAATTTGGGGGGCTTTCTTTCTGGAATTTCTGGAAATTAGATCATTATAACTATTTTATATTAAATAAAAAAGACTGTTACAACAAGTTGTCTTCTCTACTCACTGAGTGGACAAATTTTCATGCAGAGAAAATCTCCCCATCCCTGAATCCCTGCAATTCAATGGCCCTTTCTACATGTAGGTATTTTAATTAAAAGTAATTTCATCCATTTGGAACATATTCACCTTACCTTTTTATTTCTGCTTTTCAATGTCTGAAATGCTCTTTGTGTTGGAGTTGGGCTGCACATTGAGAATAATTACTTGAAGTACGTGTCAGTGGGCTTGATATTAAAAGAGCAGTCATACATTTTTTTAGGGTAAAGTTGAGGGCTTAGTCACAGTGGAAAACATAAATTCTGGTTTTGAATGTTTTTTGTTGTTGCAAAAATGAGAAAGCATAGTTCATTACTTAAAAAATATTGCACATTTACACTTTTCAGAAAATGTCAGTTCAACATTAAATACATAATAAAAATGATATTCATACATACACATCTTTTTATTTTACATACAAAACCCACACTCGCCTTGTAATTCCACGTTTCCTGATACCTTCTATAGTGGCAAGGGAAAATAGTATTACATTTTTATCTTGCTTCAAAAGTCTTACACCTTTTCCCTTGTCAATCATATTTTTACAAAAGAAGTTAAAATGTTTCATTGTGCCAGTAGGACAAAATGTATATGGTCTTTTTAGATATTTACAAAAATAAATAAATAATAATGATATAATAAAAACATATTTTAATAAAAGCGGTTAAAAAAAAGGTAGTAGATCTTTTTAAATGTCAGAAGGAGGTATATTTGAGGAATATCTAATTACAAAATAGCTAACTCAAACCTCTTCATCAGGTTGAAAGTGGGGAAAATTACCACAGATTCACAGCTTCAGAGGAAACACAGAAATGTTTTATATAGTTCAACACTGCCCTCCAATGGAGTGAACTAGGATGAAAAATTAGAATGCTTATTTTGCCCACTGACAATTAGACTGGTAAATGTATTCAGCAATTTAAATGAAAAACTTATTTTTGCATGCCGCAACTGGTGTAAACCATGCACAAGCACACTTAGGATGTGCCAATGGGTTAGGCCTTGAGGCCTTCAGAAGGATCTGGAAAATATAGTGATGGTGAATGTACCATGCAGTGCCCCTTGATTTAACACCTTTTCATGACACTACACACTCTTGAGTATTTACTACAATACATTTACTGTGGCACATAGAATAGCAATTGAACTATGAGGCATTATGTATTGACAATTTCATAAACATTTGTTGGCGTCTTTTATTTTGAAATATTCAAAAATGTTGGTGACCCGGAAGTGATTCGAAAAATTATTTCGTTCACAAACTGTTACAAGTTGTTTTACAACCGTTTAAAACTATGCAAACATTGTTGTAGTTACGTCGTTTGGCATATGCACTAGTTAGAACATTCCCAGGATTTTTGCGTTCCGAATGTGTCTTACGGATTTCATTACTTAAGTGAAATGCTTTGGTAAGTTCAAATAATTGTTGTTATCAAATAAGATACCGGCTGTGGTATATAACTACGTAGCTAGCGGACCTTGCCGGTCAAGTAGCTAGTGAACTAACGAGCTGCAGTAATCCGTTTATACCTTATTCCCGTTACACCGCGTCGTCGTATTTTCTTTACGTTTTTTTGTGCGTGTGTCAGAGGGTGTACACTGGTCACACCAAATATTAGTTCGGATTTTTATTTTGTTTGTTCACTGCATTCTGTTAGTTGATAAATATTAACTATTGATATGTCAATGTATGAGAGGTTTTTTCTTTTTCACACCTGCACAGTACTGTACATACATACAGTATGTGGACATCTTACCTAATTATTGAGTTCAGGTGTGGAGGCACACTCATTGATATCTGACATAGACGAACATTGGCAGTACAATGCGTCATACTGCAGAGCTCTGTGACTTTAAATAGTGCACTGTCATAGGATTCCCCTTTTGCCACAAGTCAGTTTGGGAAAAGTCTGCCCTGGTCTACTGGGCAGTAGACTGAGTGCTATAATGTATTACATGGAAGCTTATAGGAGCAAGAACAGCCATATGGAGGACCAGAGCTGCCTAAATAAAAAAGGAATATATATTTGTCAATAAATAAAGATTCAGGGGAAAAAAATCAAGCCTAGAGCGGCAGCTATAATCAGACGGTGAAGACGAGTGCTATTTAGATCCTTGGCGTGTCCCCGTGTGGTGCACATGTTGGATATCACTCAATCACTACTCATAGTTCAAGAACATGCATTGTTTGTCCATAGATGACATGAATAATCAATAAAAAGACAGAAAACAGGTGAATTGGCTACAAAACAGAGTGTTTTTGCAGGTCTCCAAGGTATTCTGGTGGGGCAGACTCCTAGTTGCATCCTCCTCGAAGTGGTAGACCACGCAAACTCACAGAGCGGTGAGTGCAAAAGAATAAAAAAAACACCTATGATCTGCTGCACAGAGTTCCTGCCTGTAAAGCTTGGTGGAGGAGGGATAATGGTATGGGGCTCTTTCCTATTCCAGCATGAATGTAGGATCCATAAAGACATAGTTCAGAGAGGTTGTTGCGGAGCAACCTGAGTGGCCTGCACAGAGCCTTGACCTCAACCCTATTGAACACCTTTGGGATGAATTGGAAAGGCAATTCTTGTCCAAAACCCATGCCTGACCTCACAAATGCTCTTTTGGCTGAAAGCGCACAAATTCTCACAGAATCTAAAATCTTGTGGAAAGCTTTCCCAGAAGAGTGGCGGCTGTTATAGCCCTGTTGACAACTTTGCACACTGTGCATTCTTTTAACCAGCTTCATGGGGTAGTCATCTGCAATGCAATTCAATTGACAGGTATGCCTATTTAAAAGTACATTTGTGGACTTTCTTTAATTAATGTGTTTTAGTACTAACCATATAGAAAGTGGTGAGAATACCATAATTATGTCCATGCTGTAGTCGTCCGTATTTTACTGCAAGAACAGCTCAAATGAGAGAAACGGCAGTCCAACTTTTAATTTCTCATCTTCAGAATACATTCTAGCCTAAAACCACTAATTAACCATTTGTCACTCTCCATGAAAAAATCAGCTCACGGAGTACTCACACTTTAATGTTGCTAGTCTGGTTGATTTTACATTAAAAGCTTCATCCATAGATGCCAAATATATAGTAACATGAACATTGGTCATCTGGTAGAAGAATAAGTTGATTTGGGTATGGTAATTGACACCATACAATATATTAACCTATCATCTTATATTCCAGGTACTGCTAGAACCCTTTGAGTGGAATAATGACCAACGATGAGCTTGATGAACAATTTGAGCTGTTTATGAAAGAGGTGAGTTTACTACAGGTATAGCCTAATGGTGCTTTCATAGCTAATAGGGGTGCAAGGGTATGCCAACAGATTCCAGTTTTAGAGCCATGGTTTGGAAAAAAAACTGGTACAGCACAAACATTTATTGTCAACAGTTAGTGAAAATCAGATTTTAGTTTATTTGGAAAATGAGGCAACACTAATGCACTAACTATATATAATGGTTAATGAGTTCACAATCTAAACAAAAAGCTTGGTTGATTAGGTTGGAGATTGACTGCTGTAAAGGTACTTGAATGCATTGTGAAGACAGTTATATTTTTTCTTTGCATGTCTGTGTTGGGGAAATTAATACTATGGTGATGTGTGAACATGTTTTAGGTGTTTGCAGGCTACTTTTGCTAAGCAGCATTGACATGCAGTAATGTTATTTAAGCACCTCTCTGTGCAATACTGCCAAAGTGGAGATTTAAATAAACGCTGTATTTCTGATCAATTTTATTTTAACGGAAGAGCAAAGTGCTTTTCTGTCAAAAACAAGGACATTTCAAAGTGTCCCTGAACTTCTGAACGGTAATATGTGTTTGTTAAAAAAAAAATGAGTTTCCTGAGTAGTTACATTATTTACTGCCATTATACACGGAATATACTTTTGAAAAGGTTTCAATAACAGTGCAAGAACCAAAGAAATGTCTTGCCAATATTGTTTATTCTTTACATCGTATATGTTTGTGTCCTCTGCTGAGCTGTAAATAATAGAATTGCTCTAAAAATGAAACTATTTTAGTAACTAACAAACATAATTTAACATTGCCATGCAGGGATGTCTAAAGATTCAAGGATGCGTTTATTTGCAGACAAGGCCTGTCGTATTACCATACATTTTATTCAGGATCTTGTCTAAGTCAATAATAACCAATTCTTTTGATTGTCAATAACCAGCCATTCAATTTGTGTCCAAACTACTATGTATGTTTACCTTCAACCAACTAAATAGCTACTTTAACTTAGTCACAATGGCTTGTGCTTACAGTCTGTATCAGATGACTCAGTGGATTTGGGTGGCAGTGCTAAGTGCTCTGGCGTTCTGGACAGCATGGGCAGAGCCCCTCATAAAACAACAGGAAAGAAAACCTCGGCTGCCTCTGTTTCGTGGTGGCAGAAGGAGAGCGGCGAGGACTGTGAGGAAACATCTGGGAGAGGTAACCAAAGCGAAAGATTAAACATCTGTTATGTTAGACAATAAGGCGCACACAGGCCCTCTACCTTTGAATAGGCTTCAGCTAGAATTCTGGAAGTGTTTATGTGTGTTTGTGCCTGTCATTCCGATGTGTGCGCTTAATTAAAAAGCTTTGGAGGGAGACTGAAAATGCTGCTGTGTCATTATCTGCTCTGTAATTCCTGGAACATCTGTCACATTTAATTGCAATAGGGGTGGGCATGTGGACAGTATAGATGGTATGCTGGTATGAATGTGCCACTGTATGGATAGGCCCATACCTTATGTTCGGTTTTATTCAGCTAGATCATGGATTTTGGCATAATTGGTCTGTTGTATTGAATTGATGTTGGCTTAAGACCATAATCGCAAAGAGATACTTAAATTAATTTACACAGGTTGGTGTTTTTTTTTCTGTTTCAAAGTTAACAAACTGCACACATGCTTTCTGTGAGTAAATATGAGTGAAAAAAAGTATTGTATCATTTATTCTATTAAATTCAATTTATTCAATATTCAATCAATTATTAGAAAAACCTTGTGATTATGTTAGCACTACTGAAATATGTTGCGCTGATTAATAACCAATACAACTGGCCTAATTTAGTCTAGTTCAGCATCTTTAACATCAGCGTTTGTGGGGTTCAATTGCAGGCTCAAAATGGGCAATGAACTTCTGAAACTCGACAGTCTATTCTTGTTCTGTACAATGAAGGCTATTCCATGTGAGAAGTAAGCAACTGAAGATCTCTTACAACAATGTGTGGTACTACTTTCATAGAACAACGCAAACTGTCTCTAACCAAAATGGAAAGAGTAGCAGGCTCCTGTGCTCAACTGAGCAAGAGGACAAATACAATTGTGTCTAGTTTAAGAAACGGATGCCTCATCGGTCCTCAATCGGCAGCTTCATTAAATACACGAAACACCAGTCTCAACGTCAACTGGGGAGTTTCCTCAATCTTCCTCGGCCTAGTGTCTGTGTTCACTAACCCATCTTAATCTCTTCTTTCTATTGGCCAGTCTGAGATACAGATCTTTTTTGCAACTCTAAAAGGCCATCTTCCCGGAGTCACCTCTTTACTGTTGACATTGAGAATGTTTTTTGGTATTATTAAAGGAAGTTGCCAGTTGAGGACAACATGAACATAGCATGATATACCATTACCAAAATGTGTATTATTCTCATACCTGCCCAGCCCTAAATGTTACCTTGACAAAATGTCCCTGGCGACTAACATAAAAAGCAGAAATAAGTATTAAAGTTTTAATAGAGCCAACCTTTGATGAATTTAGTCTATAGTGTATAACAGCTTTGCAAAGATTGCTGGATATATTTTAGCCCATAGTTTTTCTCAGATTTCAAGGTGTCTGGCCAACTCAAGACATGATTTAGGTTTTAATGGAATGGCCACTTTCTTACCATGACCCAAACAAGCCAAGGTTAGGCAGAGCTCTTTTTATGTTTGACTGTGGCACCATTCCTCCATTCCCAGCCACTGAACTCTGTAGCAACATCATAGGGATTGTTGGCCTCTGTGTCTTCTCTCACAAGTCTTCTTTTTGTTTGATTGTTGAGTTTTTAAGGATAGCTTTTATTTGCAGTGTCTGGGTGTTGTTATGCCACGTTAAATTTCTGATTAAACTGTCGGAGAAAACACAGATCAGTTCTGTTGTCTCGGAAAGGGGAGGGTGCTCAATTGGTTGAATGCAGGGCTGCCAATTATTGTGCCACAAATAGTTTTGAGACAAATATGTATTTCTTGATTGAAGGTTATTAGATTTAAAGGCTCCCATGTTAAGTGTCAGATGAAGCTGATCAATTACATTTGTGTAGCCTTTTTTGCACGTCTTTACTAATGGTGACAATAATTATGGAGGGTGTTGTACTTGTCCACCACTTCCTACTCTCCCCTCCCTACTGTATTTAATTTCCAATTTTCTTTCACGTGTTCACAGCAGCGGCTGTCAAATGCAGGTTTACTAAACTCAAAAAGCCCCCGCAAGCAGTGGCAGACGCGGGTGAGAGCAGCCCAAAGAAAAGCCCAAGTCTAGGTATAGGCGTCAATGTTGTAGTAATTGTAGTTCCTTGGTACCAGCCAATAGCACATTGTCTTTATGCCACTGGTATTGATGTCATGTGATGTGCTGCCACCTTGCGTACATTAAATTATCTAATTTAGTTTAGGTTTGTCTTTTGCTGCTTACCCTACTGTAATGTCAATCCTGGTGTATGTAATTTTATCGCCCCACCCCTAGTTCCCCTTCTTTATACTGTTTTCCCAGCATGATTTCTTTCCCAACCTTATTTACTCTCTATTCCTATTTCATGCTGCTGATTGATCAGCTGGTTCTGTGGAAGAAGCCGTGAAACCAGTCCCCAAGCCTCGTCAGAAAACTCTTGATAGACTCACTCAGCTGGAAAATATGCATAGAGCCAATTTGAAAGTCTCATCTGGAGTAGCCACGGCAGCGGAACAGAAGAGCTCAGATTATGACTCCCCCTCTTTAAAGCAGAAGATCTCTGTCTATGGCACACCATTGGAGAGTCTCAGCATTGATAGTGACTCACAGGATAATGGAGATGGTAAAGTTGGACTATCTTAACAAGAGAGTACGGTTGCAACGGCACGCCTAACTACTGTACTGTACTTTTGAGGGACATGTTCAGGACGTTTTGGTGCACCGCATAATTTATTTTCAGCATTTACTGAAAATCAGTTTTTCCGTTGTTTGTTGTTTATCATTTACTGTGGTTGCTTCTTGATTTTTCAAATTGGTAAGAGAGGGACAGTAGTGTGGTTTGAGGACCTTAGAAAATGTTTATTCTTTAGCACTATTACAGTCTATTCTTTAGCACTATTACACTGATGCTAACATGTTTCAGGTGTTAGCAGCTGTGTATTTTATTGTATTCAAGGTGTATTTAATGAAAAAAATCTTTGGTTTTATGTGTGAACCATAAAGATGACCCTGTACCGTACAGTATGGTTATGAATGTTACAGCCCTACATTCTCAAAGTCCTGTTTGCCTTAATGATATAGAATTTTAGGAAAAGACTGTTCCTGATCCAAACCTGTTATACCCTACACTGGTAGACTTGCAACTAGCGCTTTGATCAGTTTACTTTTTTTATATCAGTATGACTTTATGGACATCAACTATAAACAGTTTGTATGACTGCATTTTTAGTTGTAGAATACACATGAACATTTCCAATGCAAATGTTCGCCAGACTTTCTTCAGAGTTATTGCAGATTTTTTGATACAAGGAGTGTAATGTAGTTAATGACCCTGCTAGCCAATTAATTCTCTACATGGTTAATTCCATCAGAATGGGCTTTAAATGTATACATTTATATCAAATCAATTTGCGTGAATAATTCTATCATAAATATATCTTTCAATTTCAGCTGACTTGCAGGAAAACTTTATGAATCAACTTGCAAGATTGCTGTACGACTAGCTTGCTTGCTAACTGCTATTAACTGCAATTCTTCTGGCCGATAACAGCCACAGTTAGTTTTGATGAATCGCCTATAATCCATAAGAGGAATATCTTTTAAAAAATTAAGTAGATTCAAGAGGTAATAAGTCAAGGACGGCAGGAAGCACACAGACATAAAAAGAACAGCACATACCAAGACAATGTTAATATTGCAAATGCATTTAATTAGCTAACTCAAGCTAACTGGTGATATTGTGTACCAGTAACACCCTGTTAGTAGTTTGGAATGTGGCAATGCAATTATCAAAGCACAAGTGCCTACATTTAACAAAAAGTTATAGGACTGCAGTTAATCTGTCAATTTCTGTGTGAAACTTTTATTAATTAGACAAAAGATCCCCACCAACTCCAGCATTAACTGCAAGAGATTCATGGAAATAAATAATGTATTATACCAACCTAGTAATATTACAGTGCATTCAAAGTATTCAGACCACTTTTTCCACATTTTTCTTTTTACATTTTAGGCTTATTCTGAAATGGACTGCATTTATTCCTCATCAATCATCAAAAAGTACCCCACACGTTTTTTGTTATTTTGCAAATGTATAAAAAAATGAATCACATTTAATTAGATCCTTTGCTATGACATTTGAAATTGAAATTTCTACAAATTGATTGGATATGATTTGGAAAGGTGCACCTGTCGTTATAAGGTCCCACAATTGACAGGGCATGTCAAAGCAAAACTAAGGGATTGTCCATGGAGCTCTGTGATTGTGTCGAGGCACTGTTCTGGGGAAGAATATTAAAACATGTAGCATTGGATGTCCCCAAGAACACTGGAAGTTTAGAACCACCAACACTCTTTCTAGTGTTGTCTGCCAGGCCAAACTGTACAATCGATGGAAGTAGGGACAGTGATGTGACACAGGAGATGGGACAACCTTCTAGAAGGGCAACAAACCCTGCAGCACTCCACCAATCTGACCTTTATGTTTAAGTGGCCAGTAGGAAGACACTTTTCAGTACATGAGAACCCTGTCTTTGTTTGCTGAAAGAGACCTCTCAGACCATGAGCAACGTGATTTTCTGGGCTGATGAAACCCAGATGAAAACCAGACACCACTCATCACCTGGCCAAAACCATTCCGACTGTGAAGCGTGGTGGTGGCTGTATAATTCTGTGGGAATGTTTTTCAGTTGCAGGGAATGGGACACTAATTATAATCTAGCAAAACATGAATGGAGCAAAATAAAGACTGATCCGTGATATCAAACTTGCTCCAAAGCGCTCCAAACTTCAGATAGGGCGAGCCTTCAACAAGATAATGACCCTAAAGCTAAGACAACACAGGAGGGGCTTCATGATTGAGTGGATATGCAGAGAAGGACAGGAGAAATTCTACAAATACTGGTGTGTCAAGCTTGTTGCTGCCAAAGGTGTTTCGACAAAGTACTAAGTGAAGGAGTCTCACATAGATATTATTGATTGGAAAATACATTTAACCCATTGTAGAATAAGTAACTTAACAAATGTGGAAAAATGGTCAGTGCACTTTCCAAATGGACTGTTCCAACTGAACATAAATCAACCAGAGCATGACTGGTGGTAAAACAGTCTCAGTTTCTGGTTTATATGAAGTGCATTTGGAAATGATTTAGATCCCTTACCTGGTTTTCAGGACAGAAACAAGCAGTTTGCGATAACAGATGTGTGCAATTCTTCTCTGCCAAAGCATTTACAGTAGCCATCAGCAATGTCAGTGTTAGGAGAAAAACCTTCTATGGTTATGTACAGCCCCACTTCCCTTTTAATATCACAGTTGTGCTCAAAAGTTTGCATACCCTGGCAGAAATTGGTACATTTTGGCATTGATTTTGAAAATATGACTGATGTTTTTTTAGTTAAAGATAGTGATCATATGAAGCCATGTATTATCACATAGATGTTTTTAAAACCGTAATGATAACAGAAATCCCTCAAATGGCACTGATCAAAATCAGTTCAAAAAGGGATCAAAAAGGGTTTACATACCCTTGAATGTTTGGTTGTTATTCAATATGTCTGTGAGCTCTCACGTGGATGCACTAAGCAGGCTAGATACTGAGCCATGCGGAGCAGAAAAGAACTGTCAAAAGACTTCCGTAACAAGGCAATGGAACTTTTTAAAGATGGAAAAGGATATCAAAAGATTTCCAAAGCCTTCAAAACGCTGGTCAGTACTGTTCAACCACTTATTAGGAGGTGGAAAATTCAAGGATCTCTTGATACCTTGCAAAGGTCAGGTAGACCAAGAAAGATTTCCCAAATTTCCAGAAGAATTGTTCGGGATAAAAATAAAAAATAAACACAGGTAACCTCAGACTGCTCTGGATAAAGACGGCGTGGTTGTTTCAAGGAGCACAAACGAACAAAACTTGAACAAAAATTAGCTGAATGGTCGAGTTGCCCAGTTACAATATGCCCTATAACACCTTGACACGCCTCGCAGCTTCTGACACTGTTATTTGGAGTAAAGAAACCAAAATAAAGCGTTACGGTCACAACCATAAGTGCTTTGTTTGGAGACCGGTCAACAAGGCCTATAGTGAAAATAATACCATCCCCACTGTAAAGCATGGTGGTGGCTCACTGATGTTTTGGGGCTGTTTGTGGGCTAAAGGCATGGGGAATCTTGGCAAGATGAATGCAGCATGTTATCAGAAAATACTGGCAGACAGTTTGCATTTTTCTGCACAAAAGCTGCACATGGGACGCTCTTGGACTTTCCAGCCGACAATGACCCTGAGCACAAGGCCCAGTGGACCCTCCAGTGGTTACAGCAGAAACAGGTGAAGGTTTTAAGGTCTCCTAACCTTAATATCATCACGCCACTCTGGGGAGATCTGAAACGTGCGGTTCATGCAGGACGACCAAAAACTTTGTATGACCTGGAGGCATGTTGCCGAGACGAATGAGCAGCAATGCCACCTGCAGGAATGTGGGGCCTCATAGACAACTATTACAAAAGACATGCTGTCATGGATGCTAAAGTAGGGAAATACACAGTATTAAGAACAAAGGGTATGCAGACTTTTGAACAGGGATCATTTAAAAAAAAAATAATCTTTGTTGCCATGCTTTGTTTTATGATTGTGCCATTCTGTTATGACCTACAGTTTAATATGAATCTCAAAGAACTGTATTTTGCCTGCTCATTCATGTTTTCTTTAATAATGGTACATATATTACCTATTACCCTCCATGGGTATGCAAACTTTTGAGCACAACCGTATGATTCATTTAATATGTGGATATCCAGGAATGCTAAGATCTGCAAGGACCTTCCGTAAGTCTCTGAGAGGATCCCGGTCTATTCAGGAAGGGGAAGAAGTGGAGATGCAACATCAGGAATTACAAAAGGTTTCAGAGGCTGGGGGTGCAGAGCCTGTCATTTTCAGCAGAGACAGTCTGGAGTCGGAGGGTGAGTATGCTCTGAACAGATGATGTATACATTAATTTATATACGCACACATACCTATACACATTAGAGCTGCGCATTTATTAATTATTTTCGCCTGACCACGTAAAAGGAGCCTACCAAGAACAGCGAATGTCTCTGACTGAATGAAAGGCTTGACCACCCATTGTTAAATAGCGTAGCAATTAGAGATACACACTGCCACACAGGAGATCAGGTATTAAATCTGGCCAGGGACAAGAAAGATTAGCTAAGTACAAGCTGGCTACGAGCATCAGTAGCTACATACAACAAACCAAACAAACAAGCCAAAAGGCAAATATACAGGCCTTTGAAATGCTAGTTGAATAGGCCTATTTACACAACAGCATTTAAATAGGGCTTAATTCAATACATTATTTTACATGTATGGATTGCTCTATCATTTGTAAAGTATTTGACACATATTCGTACCTATGTAATGATGCTGGGACAGTTGTGTTGCACCCCTGTTGTTGCAGGAAAGGCTACATACAGTTCAAACATGGCTAGAAGGGATACAACTCCTATTCCCTTTGTCAAGGTCGCTAAGACAGCTGGCCAGAAGGAGAACCAAGAACATGCAGGAGGGAGTACAGGATGTGGTAACCACAACCAGAAATCAGTGTAGAATATGTCAGACAGGAACCAAGTGCTGTTTGGATTAAAACAATTTTTTTCAATTTCTAATGTACTTTGTTTCTGGTTTTGATATATTTGATATATTTTAGATTATCTTAAATAATAGACCTACAAATGAAGCTTTTTAGACAGACACAAGCGTTGAATTAAATTCTATTATTTCTTCTCCACTGTAGCTTCTGAGTCTAGTCGTCACTATTGCTGATACATGCAATTCATTATTTTTTTGTCTTACATTTGGAGGGGTTCTGCTATAAAGAGGTACCTCAGTACCTGCTTTTAAAATAACACTAATACACTACCATTCAAAAGTTTGCGGTCACTTAGTTTCTGAAAGAAAAGCAAATGTTTTGTGCTTTTTAATAACACCATATTGATCAGATATACAGTGTAAGCACGGTTAATGTTGTAAATGACTATTGTACCTTGAAATACCTTTTCAATGGGATATCAACAAAGATGTACAGAGGCCAATTACTAGCGGCCATCACTCCTGTGTTCCAGTGGCATGTAGTGTTTGCTAACTAAAATCTCTTTTGTGTCTTCCCAGATTCTGTAATGGCATCTGGAAAAGGTCAGTTCGTAGCCATGGGTCTAGGTATGGATACTCTGGAGGAAGAATTGGAGAAGGCAAGCTTTTTTGGCCATCTGGAGGGAGGTGCGTCTTCCACCATAGACTACTCCCGACTGAACAGAGACCTGGATTCTTCCACCACCACTATCACTCCTGGGTATCTATGACACTGAGTTGTTAAAGGGATGTATTCTTTAGACCAGTGGTTCCCCACCTTTTTAATAACTGTGACGATCCCGATCATGGTAACGTTGCTAGCTATGGTGTCATGGCTTGGCATATGGTGTTACTCCCGGCTTGTGATCAGTGAATGACAATTGTTTTGCTATTTCTCCAGGAAAGCAAATGTGGCTATGGTCCAGATTGATCAGAAAGAGGGCATAGCAATAGAGTCCAGATTCTCCTCAGGTAAGAGAAATTAGGTGGTCATAGAATCATGTAATAAACTAATTAAATGAGATGTCTATGCTCACACCATCCTGGGCCTTGCTGGTTCCGCAGGACTTGTCAGCAATGTAAACATTTTTCTCAATTGCCCAGTCGGGCTTGTTGGCCAAAATAGTATTTATTGGTCCAAAATGAATTTCTACTGGAAAGTGAAAGAGAGTATGCAATTGCATTGCAAGTATCAAAGATGGCTGTTCCCATTACATTTGAGATAATAACAAAAGTTGTAATTACAAAGATGCGTGCAGAGAGGCTGATGAAAAACCCTAAGAGTTCGTTTTTAAATGAATTTCTGTTATGCCATTCAAGACATTCAAATATATATTTTTTTCTGGACGTTTTTGGACGTTTTTTTTCTGCTTCAATCAAAGGTAGGATTTGTCTCATGTTTTTTAGAGTGTAAGAGGAAATCGGGTAAACAACAATGGACTTTTTTGCAGCATTATTTGCTCATCTTATCTATGGGGCCGAGTAATTCTATAGTGAACTGTTGGACATACTTTTAATGATCTCTAAGATAATTTTCTTATTTGAGGTGAACGAACAAACTTCACAGCCGCTTCTCAGTATAATAAACCAAATAAAATTAAACCTGTACGGCTGGGTCCATGATTTTGTTACAGTTCTTTCGGATTGAAGTAAAAGGTTATTGACAGTAGGCCCTAAAAAGTGTAGCCTACAGTACATTTTAATCTGCTTTTGAAATGGAGGTCAGAAAGTAATTTTTGTTACTTAAAGGGGCAATGCGTTCTGAGACCAACATGAACATTGATTGTAAAGATTGCATTGTGCATCTGCTTGACTACTTAGCTCTCGTTTGCTTAATGTAGCCTCCCCATACTACAGCGAGGATGAGGACTTTGAAGAGGAGGGAAGTGGGAAGGAGTTTCTTGAGGAGGTGAGAATAACCTGATATTCTATTCTTAACTCCAGATAAACATTTCATATTAGTACCTATATCAATTTTGCCAGTTTTGACCAATCAATATTATACTGAACACGAGTCAACATTTGCATGCACCTTCACATAACACAGAGTGGTGCTATTAAGTACTTGTGTTTATATACTGTGTCTTGATGTTTTAAGGGATCTGTGTCTTGCTAAAACAACCAATGTGCATTTTAAACTATGTATTTTCACAAATAAGCACTTTATGTTTGAATCATATCAAAGGTTACACTATCTATTTTCTTATTTACAATAATCCAAAAACAACTAAATGCCCTTGTAAGGTTGACATTAGGTTTGTAATAAGCTTTATAGCGCACTGAATGATGAAGTATCACAATTGAATCTAAGCCATATTACAGGGCTCCAGTCATTTTTCAACTTTTTTGAGAAATGTTTTTAAATTCAATTTCTTTTTAAATTTCAAAATGTCATGATGCTATGAAGATACATAACCATACTGAATAAGACTCTGTTTCTTAGCAAAAGCAGTGTGCAGGTTCCTCTTTCTTTCTCAATTATGACCATGATGTATTGACCATATACCACTACAATCTTTCCTAATTTATTAAATAAATGATATTACTCTAGGGCTGCCGCTATCGATTATTTATATTATTTTACTAGACCCTGCTGCAGCATAGCATGCTTCAAGGTTGGTATGATGTTCTCGTGCTCAAAAGTTGTCTTTGGTTTGCGCCACTCATGTCTTCTGCTACTTCTACCTTGGTTTCATCTGTCCAAAGCACATTGTTCAAGAAGTCCTGGTTGTTGTCTAGATGTTTTCTTGATAAATTGTTTGGTCACAGCTGTGAAGCATGGGGGGTGGACATGTCATAGTTTGGGTCTGCTTTGCTGCAGCAGGGCCTGGCCAGCTCACTATCATCTTGGAAGCACCCTAACCCAAATCCAACCTCTCTAAACACCATAAACTCAATATCACCATATTGAAAGAGTTTCTCAGTCCCTCAATCAACTCATGTCAAAAGTAATGTTGTCACTTTGTTGTCAAAATGAGTCTTGAATAACCATGGAGTAATTTTTCACAAAAATCCATTATTCAACTGTCTCAGCCTGGATTTGGCATTTTTTACATTTTCCATGAATTTAAATAGTTTTTTACCTCAAACAACCTGTCAATGTTGTTTTCCTTCACCGATGTTCTCCCTTCAGTTTAGTTCATAAAACTCCAACAGTATCAATCCATATTTTCGACATAACATTATAAAAATGTATTAATTCCCATTTGACTAACTGTCCGCTTAAAATGCAGCTTTTATTGATACACACAGGTGCAATTCTTGAATTTTGAAGATGCTAATAATGCTAATTCCATGTTGAGACAAGTGAGAAAATTACTTTAAGAACAAATAAAGGTAAGTGTTACTTCACCCAATTATAAATCTAGGACAAGCTATCCATTTAATAGGGATTGTCTAAGATATGTCTTTGATTAGCTGACAGTGTGACATTGTGTGTTCAGAATCTTATGTGTCTTTTCTTGCTTTCCTACTTTTTTTTCAGAAGCCTGAAAGGCCTGCCATGCTTGCCAAAGGTATTATTAATAACATTTATATTCACATTTATATTCATCATTTAATCACGGATTCAGGGGCTACTCTTTCTGTAATGTAATATTGTAAATTCAACAAACTATTTATATTTTTTACGGTTTTACAGCAGGTATGAAAGTGAAGTCCAAAAACTGTCCTTTAACGGATGTTCAAACTGATGCTTAATCACTGCCACATTTTAAGCGTCAATTTGCAGTGGTGTTTTAAATGTAACCTTTCTGTTCCTCAATTAAAATGTTCCTTTTAAAACATTTTGGAAAGGAAAGTGCAGTCGTCTCTTAATTTTTGCAGCGCTGTATAGTGTTTGTACAGTAACCTTTCTTAGTTTTATGTCTCTGTGATACAGCTGGTTGTATTTTAAATAATATGATGACTGGGATGTAAGTGCAGACTGACAGCTTTTCATTTGAGGGTGTTTTCATCTACAATGAACTAAGCAATATAGGAATTGTTACTATGCACAGAATGTGCAGTTATTTCAAAATGATTAATATGATGTAGAAAATACCCTCACATGTAAGCAGGCAATCTGCACTGTAACACCAAATCATTGTGACATTTCAAATCCAAAGTGCTGTTCTACAGATCCAAAAGGAAAAAAAATAATGTCACTTTACTGTGTTTGTACGTTCTACCTGTTCAAATATGTCCTATTTTATGTTTGTCTGGATTTTCTGTTGTCCTGATCACATCTTATGTTGTTTAGTGTCTCTCCATGATTCTTTGGACTCAGCCAGTGGTCTCCCTCCTCTTGGAGTGGACAGTGACATAGAGGAGGAACCGGGTAGGAACAAGAGGGCAGAGCGAGCACTACCAGGTAAGTAAATGTGTTTAATCACAGGTAACTGTGTGCCAGTTTAGTGACACTGAATGATAGTCGCTTCACATAATATAGTGAAGCTCTCTACAATATAAAAACGTGTTGAATGATGTTGGACTTTGTTTTGCTGTGGACCTTTTTGTGGACTTCATGGTTTTTCTGTGTGATCTCGACAGACCAGTCGTACGGCCAGAGTGGGGTTAGCGACATGGAGGCTCTACCAGATGTCTACAGGCTACTCAGTGGCTCTGTAGAAGACTCAGATCAGCATCATCAACCTGTATCACCATTCCGGAGAGAGAGAAGTTTGAGCAGCAGTCCTGTCCATGTCTCTCCCATTGGACTAGAGCTCTGCAAACCCACACCAGCAGTCTCCACCATAGACCCAGGTTAGTCCTAAACACATGCTTACACTACCGGCACCTGGTCTGCAACAATGTTTAGGTAGGTGGCACGTGTCAAATCGACGTCCACGTTAATGCCTGGACCCAGGGTTTGCCCACAGCAACACACTCCCTCCAGTGGCTGGTAGACCTTCTACAGTGCTTCTTGGTGCTATCACTTCCCCAGGTAAACGGTACACGCGATATGAAAGAAAACGGGAGGCAACCTCCTTCCACTGCTCCAAGGCCCATCGTTGGCACTTTCGATGGGGGACATTGGTCATCATGGGCACTCTGACTGACTGTACTACAGTACTCACTACAGTAGTAGAGTTCATTTTTAGACATAATGATGTGCGTTTATATTTTAGGTTCAGGTGAAGGCTGATATGTGGTTGTGCTGTTACAGACTATGGTAAACTAAGAGTGAGCAGTGATCTAGTGATGGGGGTCCAATCCCCTGCTGCCTACCTCCTGCAACAACATCAGATGGACTTAAGTGGTCAGCAGGATAACAGTCTGGACAGTATCTCTCAGAAAAGCAAATATCAACAGGACACCAGCCACACTCAGAAGACTCTACAACCATTAGAGAGGAAAGTAAGTACTGTCAGTGAGTCAGTTAACTTACTGACATGTTGTCTTTACCTTGTAAGTGATCTATGGACAATGTTGAACAGGGATATATGTTTTAGTTTACTTTTCCGGCACGGTTTCCAAATGTTAGCATTTTAGCAGTTGTTGAATAAATCCTATCCAAGTCCAGAGACCAATATTATAATTTTTGCATATCCAAAATGTTGATGAGTCATAAATTGGTTGTGAGGCTCAACAAAGGGTTTTATAGATTATTTGAACATTATGTTTAAAGAATGCTTATATATGTATTCAATATTTTAATAGGATTTATTTTACAAACTCCACAGTTATGGTACAGATATAGTGCTGATTAAAATAATTCTGAAATGCTAACAATGCTAACATGTTGCAATGTGGGTGAACTGTCCCTTTTGGAACTTTAACAACCAAGCCAACATGATGGCATTCAATACACATTGCATTTGAGTATTTAATGAAATATCTAATATAACTATACCATTACTACCATGCTGTCATTGTGTGCCCATGAAGGAGGAGGACATAACTGGTGAGGGAAGCATTCTAGAGTCCGGACTGGGACTGCAGCAAGATAAAAAAGAGAACGAGTTTCACACCAGAGAAGAACTACTTCTGCAACACAACACAGAGCTTAGCTCACTGAGACAGGAGAACTACCTCCTTCAGAGCAAGGTAGAATGAGAATACTACAAATGTTATACCATTCATGCAATCTATGTTTACTTTTGCAGTCTAGAGAAATATACCATATGGATAGACAGGGCATTAATTCAGCGGTGTCTTCATTAAAACTCAATTTGCCTTAATGCAATGAGAACAATTTTACATTCTTAGTTTTTTGCAGGAAGACAGGATTTCTTTGTGGCAGGCAATTGTGTAATGTCATTTTTATGAAGCAATTGTCTTCCCCCTCCGGACAATTAAATTATCTGCTGTTACATTCACGTGGACATACATTTTTCACCTGTTTGACCACCTGTGGTTTCGTATATCTTACATATATTAGTCTTGTTGACTTTATAATAGTTGTAAATTCAAAGTTGCTTTGGCATTTAGTTAAGATGATTTTTGTGTCTGAGAGCAACGCTGTTATTCATGCCATTCAAAAAAGAAATACCAAGGACCCTGTTCTCACACCATTACATCAAACACCACTATGTTATTAAAGACATCTTTGACATCCACAGAATTCCAAGTGAAATTGTATTTTGTGAAAATGTATTTTTTTAATGGAGTGTGTATTTTGAATATGTTGTCCTCCTGTATTTTAGCTGCACATTGCAGAGGAGGCCAAGAGCAAGTGTCGGTGGCATCTGGGTCTGTGCGACCCCTTGGACCCCAACACTGAAAACAAACTCAGAGAGATTGAGAAAGAAGTGAAGCAACAGGAGACCCTCATTCAGGGATACCAACAGGTCTGTGTTTCTCTGTGGTTACCTTAATTGGTCTAGTGCTTTCTCTACAAACTGTGGCATGCTTTTTTGGGGGACTTTTTGTGTCAAAACAAGGATACGGGTCAAATAAAACTTCACGTTACTTAATTCTTTAATGTGTACATTCTTTTTTTATGTAGTGGTTACACTGGTCCTTGTAATGCATTTGCCAAAGTGATGCATTAGTAATGATGCTGTGATACTGGTACAGTATTGTGTCTTGTACTGCCGCTATAGCGTCAAAGGCAGCCACAGTTGATGTCTGGATTTGTTTGCTGTCAGTCTATAGTTGCCTGTTAGCCTTTTGTCTACTCTTTTACAAAAGATTGCGGGACTGGTTGCTGACACCAAAAATATTTAGATACCTACTGGGTTTTTTCTAAAGGGGACTTAAATGAGAAGCTGGAGAAATACTTGACGCCATCTGTTAAGCATGGTGGAGGCAATGTGACGGTCTGTGTGTGCTTCGGTAGTAATGAAGTGGGAGATTTGTACAGGGTAAAGGGGATCTTGAAAGATGGCTGATTCTCCATTTTGCAACGCCATGCCATACCCTGTGGACTACACTTGATTGGAGACAATTTCCTACTACAACTGGACATAGACAAAATGCACAGCTTCAAACTGCAAGAAATATTTAGTATAGAAGCACAAGACTATATTTCTTATTCAAGAAAACAAGGACAATAGACCACAAACCTTTGAATAGCAGTCTCAAAATAATTAATAGAGCAGCAGTGTGATACACATTATACAAAATGCCTTGAAATGTCTGTAAAAATACACTACAGTAGTTCTTAAATCTTTTGCCCCACATCCACCAGAATTCAGTGAAACAATGTTTATTAAAATTATTTTCAATTTGTAGCCTTAGTTTTAATATTATATCATTGGTTCCGATACTGCCTTAATTCAATGCTGAATCCAGTTTCTGTGTCAAATACAAAATGGTTGTATTTTGTATAATCCTTATACATATCCTTTGACTTTATAGATTTCAGAGTGTTATAAAGTAGCAAAGGATCTAAATATTTATGTAAACGTAAATCTTTCTGTTGCAGTTTTTTTTTTTCTATTTGCAGAACATTCTTACAACCTCTTTTTGTTTGTTCATTATGGGGTATTGTGTGTAGATTGATGAGGAAAATCAATTAAATCACCAAGGTGAAACTTCATGTACTTAATTAAGCATTGAGAATGAGGTTATGTGTGTTTGTCTTAGGAAAATGAGAAGCTGTATCTGCAGATGAAGGCTCTTCATGCACAGAGTAAAAGCAACGAAGAAGCCATGTTCACAGAGAACCAGAGGTTACTGAATGAACTGACCTTTACCAAGTGAGTTGACTAAAACATACACATGCACACAGACACTTCCCCCTTGTCTCTGCCATGGATCATTAACACTGATATTTATTTAGGGAGCAGTTGAGCAAAAGGACCTTGCCAAGAACTGTGCAAAATATAGGCTGTGTGGAACATATTCAGCGCATCACTGAGCTACAACATCAAATGGAGGCAGCACAGGTGAGTGTTCTTTCCTAGATGTAGCTTTGGTAGGAAACAACCATAGAACTAATTGTTATGGGAAAGGATGGATCTTACCTTTGACCTTGGTGTGTAGAAGACTGAAGAGAGACTTATACAGGAGAATCAAAGGCTTAAGCAGGAGAAACAAGTTCTGGAGGTGGACCTTCAAATGATGAGGAAAGAGCGAGATCTAGCCAAAGCACATGTTGTCTACTCCTCAGGTTAGTGTTTTCAGTGTGCAGTCACATCTCTTGTATTTGGACCCACACAACAATGGGATATAAACACTGTTTTACATTTAGTGGATTTTACTAACACAGACAAAATTGCCACAACTATATCCTAACTTTATCTTTCTTTGAAATGATATGTATTGTCCTTGTGCCTGTCAGGGGACAAGAGCTCTGAGCTGCAGATGGTGGAGGACAAGCATAAGGAGGAGGTGTGTGCTTTAAAGAAAAAGCTTCAGTGGTACGCTGAGAACCAGGAGCTACTAGACCGAGATGCTGCTAGAATGAGGGCTGCCACCACCGAGACACACAAACTCACAGAGCAGGTACAGTAGGCCAGTCACCACCGAGACACACACTCACAGAGCAGGTACAGTAGGCCAGTCACCACCGAGACACACACTCACAGAGCAGGTACAGTAGGCCAGCCACCACGAGACACATAAACTCACAGAGCAGGTACAGTAGGCCAGTCACCACCGAGACACACAACCTCACAGAGCAGGTACAGTAGGCCAGCCACCACCGAGACACACAAACTCACAGAGCAGGTACAGTAGGCCAGCCACCACCGAGACACACAAACTCACAGAGCAGGTACAGTAGGCCAGTCACCACCGAGACACACAACCTCACAGAGCAGGTACAGTAGGCCAGCCACCACCAAGACACACAACCTCACAGAGCAGGTACAGTAGGCCAGCCACCACCGAGACACACACTCACAGAGCAGGTACAGTAGGCCAGCCACCACCGAGACACACAAACTCACAGCAGGAACAGTAGGCCAGTCACCACCGAGACACACACTCACAGAGCAGGTACAGTAGGCCAGCCACCACGAGACACACAAACTCACAGAGCAGGAACAGTAGGCCAGTCACCACCGAGACACACACTCACAGAGCAGGTACAGTAGGCCAGTCACCACCTGAGTGGCCTAGTCAGAGCCCCAACCCAAATGCCTTTGAGAATCTGTGGAATGGCTTGAAGTGTGTGGTCTATAAGCGGTCACCACATAATTTGACTGACCTTAAACATTTCTGCAGGGAAGAATGGGCAAATGAGCATATTGTAGAGACATACTCAAATAGACTAATGGCAGTAATTTAAGATAAATGGGGTTGTGCTGAGTAGTAACTCGGGGGGTGAGTTGTCCAAATAGGGTATTTTACTGTTTTAATTCAAATACATTTTCTAACTTTTTTCGATTGTTTTTCAAATGAATATTGTGGGTTACTGTGTGCACATAAAGAATACCGTATTTTTTACACTATAGGGCGCACTTAAAAGCCTTTAATTTTCTCGAAAAACGACAGTGCGCCTTATATATGGATTAATTCTGGTTTTGCTTACTGACCTCAAAGATATTTTGAGTGGTACAAGGCGCTCACGGCGCTAAGTTAAAATGTTTTAGGTCGACTTTGGTAAACTACAAAGCCGGACCGCTTCCTGCATTACGGCTACCGTATCCAGGAGCGTCGCGGAGGAATACATACTGTGCTTCACCATAATATTACAGTGTGTGTATAATGACCCAAAAATGAGTTTTTGTGAATACGCTAACGTTTGATTTAGCGGTATCAGACTGTGTTTTTTACGTGTTACAACTGAACAAGATTGGTAGTTCTTGTGAATACACTCATTAACGTTTGAATAATGTTGAGAACGCGTTTAATAAAGTTGTTTAAAGACTGTTTTTTTTCCGCTTAATGCGCCTTCTAGTCCGGTGGGCTTTATATATGAAAAAATATGGAAAATAGACCATTCATTGACAGTGCGCCTTATAATCTAGTGCGTCCTATTGTGCAAAAAATACGGCACATGTTTCATTTCAGGCTATAAGGCAACAAATTGTGAACATTTTGAAATTGTGTGGTGACTTTCTATACCCACAGTATTGGGAGGTATGGGTGCAAGGGTGTTTGTCAGGGGGTGGCAAACACCCTTGCACTTACTAAAGACCAATTCAAGTGAAATCATTAAATATACAATTTGATATGTCATGACTTGACTGGATTTCTGCCGTTACATAAACAAAATCTTCATTTTCAAGAAGTATGTAGACATCATTTTCAGTGCGTGGTGTGCATTACTGTCATTTCCTTTATTTTACTGAAATGTTCACCTCAATCAGGTGGAGAAGCTGAAAATGGAGGTGAGGAAAAAAGCCAATGAGAGTAAGTTAAAGCAGAGAACACGAGAGGCTAAACGGATACAGGATCTCGAACGGCAGGTAAAAGCACTTGAGAAACTTCTGCGTGTGCCTGTCTCCTTGATTAGTCATATCTTTTTTTTTTTATATGACTAATACCATATATCTCTCACAGGTGAAGGAGATGGAGGAGATTCTGAGACGTAGGAACCCCAACTCCCTGACAGCGCTGATCTATGCTGCAGCCAACACACCTGCAGTGGAGGAAGAGGGAGGAGCCAAACGTTCTGTGCCCTCTCAGACCACGGTCCTATTGGAGCGGCGCATCCACAAACTGGAGGCGGAACTAGAGAACCATAACGAAGAGGCGAAGCGTAGCCTCCGTGCCATGGAACAGCAGTACCAGCGGATTAAGGTCCGTTTTCTGTTCTTTTACGAGTTGCACTTGTATGTACTCAAACAACCCTGTATTTTCACAAGGCCTCGTACTCATAGTGGTGTAAACTATCACAAGGCCTTGTACTCGTAGTGGCGTAAACTATCACAGGGCCTCGTACTCGTAGTGGTGTAAACTATCACAAGGCCTCATACTCATAGTGGTGTAAACTATCACAAGGCCTCGTACTCATAGTGGTGTAAACTATCACAAGGCCTCGTACTCATAGTGGCGTAAACTATCACAAGGCCTCGTACTCATAGTGGCGTAAACTATCACAAGGCCTCGTACTCATAGTGGTGTAAACTATCACAAGGCTTGGTACTCACAGTGGTGTAAACTTGCAGATCTCAATAGCTGAAGACCCCACCGTCTGTCCGTCACAATATCTATAGTTAAAGGTGATGTAATCCAACCAAGGTCCATGATATCATTTATTTAACAAAATATTTACAAAGATGCAATTTACGAATGAGGACAAAGTTAGGACACCCTATGGCCTAATAGCTGGAATTGCCTCTTTTGGCAGAAATAACCTCAATAAGATGTTTACTTTAACTGGCTTTTTTTACATTGTCTGGGAGAAAGTTTTTCCCACTCCTCCATGCAGAATCTGTTCATTTGTGTGTTGTTTGAGGGGTTACTTGCATACACAGCCCATTTCAAATCACCCCACAGCATCTTAGTTTGGATTAAGATCCAGGCTTTGACTTGGCCATTCCCGAACACTCCATTTCTTTTGAAAATTGTCCTCTAATGCACTACCACTACCACTCCATTACAAAAAGCTTTGTCATGAAATGTTTTGTGACATCAATAGAAGTAGAAACACATTAGAAGTGGGTGTATGTGATTTTTTGCAGCTCCAGTATGAACAGCAGATCAGTGATCTGGAGCAGCTGTTAGCGCAGAAACATCAGCACCAGGATCGGCCCCAGCCTGCTGGGGTCTGGGAGGCCCAGGTCCACTCCCTGCAGGATGAACTGGAGCAGCTTAAGGAGACCTTTCAGACCAGAGAAAATGTTCTACAGGCAGAGGTCCACTCACTACAGATGAAGCTCACACAACAGGTACAGATGTTGTAGGTCTCTCAAGAAGACAATTATGGAAATACCTGGTTCATTGGCTTAAATGTAATGTTGCTTGTGTAGAATGTGAATGTAGAATGTGGATTTTAATGAAACCATTACCAGTACCATTAATCCAAACCCCAGCCAGAAAAAGCCCTCCAGCACAGCCCATCCCGCCATCAGCAGCAAGCAGAAACAGCCCTGGGTGTTCGGGTAGAGAGGCTGAACCAGGAGTTGTCAGCTAAGACTCGTACCATCCAGGAGCTGAGCCGCACTGTGGAGAGACTCCAGAGGGGACGGAGGACGCTGCTGCCAGGGCCTCCCCTTAGACAGGAGGCCAGACAGAAGACGGTGGTGCCAAAAGGACCTGTGGTGGTATTGGCTGCCCCCGGGGAGAGGGAAGGCCCGGTGGGAGGAGGGGAGACAGCGGCCTTCCCCCCCACCCATGATGAGAAGGACTACCAGCCCAAAGCATTCAGTGGAAGCCACATTTCAGAGGTGCTGCAAGAGAGTGAGGGGTTAAGGCTGCGTCTGGAGCAGCTAGAGCAACAGTGGGGCGAGGAGAGGATTGCCCTGCAGGCTGCGACCGCACAGGCCCAGATGGAGTTACACAGGCATGTAGTCACACAAACAAAGCATATGGATGCGCCGCCTAGACACAGATACACACGTTGAATGCTTTTGTTTAAATCCGCAGTCAAACCGTTCAATGAGATTTACTCCGCCAACAACAACAGAAAGTATTCTTCCTGTAGTGGTAGATATTCTTACTCATGGTTTGCATATTTTGTAACAGGTACTGTTTGGATTATGTGTCATTGGACTAATGTCCAACTAAACATTCTAAACAATTCGTCCATAATGAGCGCTGACGAAGATGCATTATGGAGGTTTGAAAATGTGACACCGTATGAAGGCAAAGATTATGACAAAGCTAAACTCCCATCTTGCAGGTTCCAGGAGCGGTCAGCAGAGCAACTGTCCTCCCTCAAGGCTGATCACCAGAGGGAGCTAGAGTGCCTGTTAACCAACAATTCCGTCGCCCACACCTCTTCTAAAGTGGCAGAACTCACCAATCAAGTGATCTCACAGGAGGTCAGGAGGTTCATTCACATTGTTGCACACGTCCAAGTGATTGTTGTCGGAGGTATAACTTATCAACAGGACCAACAGGCTGGTGTTTCTTCATTAACCTCCAGGTCATGTTGCAGCACCTCCGCGACCAGCTAAAAGAACTACAGGCTACCAAGGATGCTCTGGCTGTGTCTAAGCTTAGGGAGGAGACCCTACAGAGCCAGGTACTTCTCATTGTCCTCTGACACATTTACAGTGGTCCAGATCATGAACATCAAAACCAAAAAACTGAAAGTTCTTTTTGTTATTCATGAAGCTTGGTGATTTGTTTATCAGACCGTTGGTTTTCACCTTCAACGTTACCTACCGTTTCTAAGTAAATATACTTGCCACATCACATGTCGACGTACCTTCATGAAATAGTGACAGGAACACATAAGAGGAGCTGCATTTCTCTCTTCTCTCCTCTGTCCAGCTGACCAGGCTGTTGGAGGAACTGAAGCAGGCGAAGGAGTGCCACAGCCCTGAGCTCAGACACTTCAATGGCCTTGAGAGAAAGATCCACAACCTGGAGGCACGACATGCTCAAAGGGAAAAGGAGTTGCAGCAGGTGATTAAGCTACAAATTTGGAAAGAATGTGGACGCACAAAGAAACTTAGAATTATACACATTAACCCCAAAAAATATCAATTGGATATGAACACGTATGCCCACGGTGCCATATTACAGGTGATAAGTCAGACTCGGCTGGTGGTGGACACTGAGCACAAGTCCGAATTGGAGCGCTGGAGGAGCCTTGCTCAGGGGAAGACCCGGGAACTGGAGGCGTTCCGTCTGGAACTAGACTCTATCCTGGATGTGCTCAGAGAACTACAGAGACAGGGAGTAATCATCCCTCCTCCAGACCGGGCTTCGTCTTTACACTTTGACTGAAACATGTGATCTGGGCTCTTTCTTATTTGCTCAAGTATGTCTTTACAAATCAGTGAAATTGTCTACCTGAAATAATTTATCAGGCGACTGCCATCCTTTCTAGTATGTGCAAGTGGAACAAAAATGAGAGAGGATGGATATGTAAGCACTTTCAAAATTTAGAAGAACCCAGAAATGTATATATTTTTGTAATTTTATTTATTTTGTAACTCAATGTATTTTACAAAAGTAAATACATTATTTTGTTTGTCGGTAAATGTAACAAGAAAATGAACACGGATAAGATCTCATCTTTCTGAATAAACAATAAAGCCTACACTGACATTTTGGAGTAACTTGTATCCTATTTATTCCCATATCCGGTTCAAATCCAACAAATGGATTCTGATATTTCAAGACACATTTCCAACCACACCATATCTACTTTGAAATCACATTTCTGACCAAGAAATGTGAACAATTAAATGGTATTTGTTGCTTACTTGCCTGGTTTACATTTTGTTTAGATGTGGTAGCTAAATACAAGTTACAAGTCATTTATTTGTAATCAACTAAAAACGTTGTTGTCATGTGGCAGCTAAGTACATTAGGTAAAAATGAACTAGCTATGGTTTATGTGAGGATTTAAAAGTTTATCTGCACTTTGATTTTGGAAATGTCAAAACGTTGTAGAATGCATTGTTTTAATTGCTTCATAATTTGAGAGAAAGAAAGTACAAGCGCCACTCTCATTGTTAGTAACAAGTATGCTTTATTCAAATAATCTGCTGTGGCTTCCTCAGGTCCAGCGGTCAAAGCAGCAAGCCTCTATTTCATGTACTTCTGCTGCATGGGTTTAAATCCTAGCCACTGGTCTACATTTCTGGCATTTTGAACCTCTAGTTCAGGGATGCCCAAACTTTTTCCTATGAAGGACCAGATATTAGGCACAAGGGGGAGTGGAGTGTGGCCAACTTGTGGCAGAGGAATCAACAGAGGGAAGTTTGTCATCTCTCATCCTCAAAAGGCTGGAGGAGCTTGACATCCCCTTTGAAGACTGCAGAGGACAGTCCTATGACAACTGCGCCAACATGAATTGAAAGAATGAAGGTGTTCAAGCTAGACAGCTTCAACAGAACTAAAGAGCCTTTGTTGGTCCATTTTGAAGCCCACACTTTAAATCTAGTGGTAGCTGATTCTGCTAAGAGCTCACTAGATACCGTCGCCTTTTTTGTAACCTGAATAACCAAGTGTCATGTGTGACTTCTGTCTTCGAAACCAACACACACTCCCTATGGAAGATATCTAGAGAGAAAGAGTGAAGTATTTATTTAATAGCCAATAGTTCTTGAGACTGGTTTGACGATGATGAATGCCAAAGAACACCCCCGCGACCATGAAGCATGACATAATGAGGAAGGAAACATATGAGGAAATATTGACGCAACATCACAAGACATTAGTCAGGAAGTTAAAGACTTTGCAAATGGTTCCTCCAAATGAACAATGACCACAAGCATACTTCCACAGTTATAGCAAAAGGCTTCAGGACAATAAAGTCAAGGTATTGGAGTGGCCTTCACAAAGGCCTGACCTCAGTCCTATAGAAAATGTGTGGGCAGAACAGAAAGTGTATGAGAGCAGTGAAGCCTACAAACCAGACTCAGTTACACCGGTTCTGTCAGGAGAAATGGGTTAAAATTCACCCAACTTAATGTGGGAAGCTTGTGGAAGGCTACCTGGAACGTTTGACCCAAGTTTACCAATTTAAAGGCAATGCTACCAAATACTCAATAAGTGCATGGAAACTTGCAATTCTCAAAAATAAATAAATGGAGAGTTCTGGAATGGCCAGGTCAAAGCTTGGATCTTAATTCTATGTAGATGCTGTGGGGTAATTTGAAACAGGCTGTGCATGCAAGAAACCCCTCAAACATCACACAGCTGAACAAATTCTGCATGGAGTGGGAAAACTTTCTCCCAGTTAATGTCAGAGACCGGTAGACAGATATAGGAAACGTCTTATTGAGGTTATTTCAGCCAAAGAGAGCAATAACAGCACATATGGTGTCCTAACTGTTTCTTCAGTAGGAAATGCCATATTTGTAAATTCTTTTGATAAATAAATTATATCATGGTCAAAATGTCATTGTTTTTGCTTCTATTACATCACATTTATCTATAGATATTGTTTGAAAGAAGATGAAGTATGAATATGTCCATATATCTTAAAAACGGACTAAATATTTCATGGGGTGTCCTACTTTTTTTACGTGTCTATATTGTCTTAATTTGACAGTGCATTCATGCTGACTTTCTAGGTGGTATTGGCATTTTTTTAGGCGTTTTTGTTAGCGAAAATAGCTGATTTAGTGTTTCAACTCACATGCTTCCTGTGAAAAAAAGGCACTATAATAAATACAACTTAGTTTGGTGTTTATTTCTTTTAATGATCCCCTGCTGATTTTGTACATTTGCTCACTGACAAAAAAATTATCAGTCTATAATTTAATGGTAGGTTTCTTTGAACAGTGAGAGACAGAATAACAACAAAAGAATCCAGAAAATCGCATTACAATTTATAAATTCATCGATCAGCACGATTTATGGCTCCCAGGTCTCTTTTATACAGGTCATGAGCTGACATAAGGAGCACTCTCTTGAAGGGAGTGCTCCTAATCTCAGTTTGTTGATTGATTGCTCCACAGAAGCAATCAATCAGATTCCAAATTCTCCACCATGGCCAAGTTTTTTTTTCAATTATAAAGTTGCCCTTTTTGACATTCTCCTCCAATGTGTTTTGAAAAGGTGTTAAATAGTAAGGAATCAAAGAAAGACATATTGCGACACAGACTCTTACCTCGATCTACCTTGACCTTGTGAAAAGAGAATCATGGAGTTCCATTGGTTCAGTAAGCTTTGCCCTCTTTTCTTTTACCACTTTATGTATGCTGACCTGAATCTTCCCTACAGCACAGGCACAGGCTGTCTGTACTGTACCCCCACAGAAAGAGAGGAAAGGGGAAAGGAAAATAGATAAGATAAAGGGAGAGTCAGAGAAAAGCAAATGAACACATTAACATTTTGAAAAATATATTGCAAATGTACAATTACACGTACATTATAGTTCAGTATGTGCAAGAGCATTACATGCGTGTCAGTGTTGGTTGGATTGAATGGCATGCTCTTTTGCTGACTACAATACAATATATTTCCTGCCACAGTATCTCAATAGGGTTTAAGTCAGGAGATTGACTAGGCTACTCCAAAACCAAAAGTCTTCCAGGCCCTGAGGTAACAGATCATATCCAGAGCATCACACTACCACCACAATGTTTAACTATTGGGATGATGTTCTAATCAGACATAACGGGACCAATGTCTTTCAATAGGTTCCACTATTACAATTGGCTGGGGGTCTTTAATTTGCTTTTCTGCAAAGAGCTCTTACTCTGGCTGGAGCCCCAGAGCCTTATAAATGTCTTTGTAACCCTTTCAAACCAATTTATCTTAAGTTTTTTCGATCAAGGCTTGTTGTGTTGCATTTTGAGACCTTGTTGTCCACTTCCTATTGATGGTGAGGTTCTACATAAGTCATGTTTAGATTGAACTGGCATGCCAGTAATCATTATTAAATGAATTACAAGTATTATGTATTACTTATATAAAAGTGTGTGCCAGTCAAGTTCTTCTAAACCAAACTCATCCAACCATGCCTTTATGGACCCGCTTTGTGCACCGGGGCACAGTCATGCTGGAACAGAAAATAGCCTTCCCCAAACTGTTCCCACAAAGTTGGAAGCATAGAATTTTCCAAAATGTCTTGGTAAACTGAGGCATTATCATTTCCCTTCAGTGCAACCCGTGGCGTTTTTTTTATGTAAAAAAATGGTGGGGCACCAATCATTTCAAAAGATAGAATACCTACCAGTAAAGTACTCTCTTGTTGCTGATGTGTTTGTTTTAAGACGTCAACAAACAGCATGGCTCCACAAAACACTTAACAGAGCGGCTTGCTTCTACCAGTTGTTGTAGTGTACATACAGAGAGAGAAAGAGATAGGGAGACAGACAGAGTCCTTCTTGTGTAATTGATATCCCCCCCTCCCTCCCATCAGAATATGCAAATCAAAATTAAGAATGAAACCAAGCTCCAAACAAACGTGCCTACAGGAACAGCAATAAACTCAACACCACTGAAGACCACAATCACTGTCTGTATACACTGTCAATTTGGGCTGCGATATTTACCCTTCCAAGTAACCAAATTCACAGTCCTGAAGACTCCCGCTACTCTCACGTATTACAATCCTCTCTGAAAGACGATTCAAATAATTTTAACCAGTCCTTGACTGAGTACCGTCTCCACCAAATAGCAGACATGGAAAACAGAATAGTGCCTTCTTTTGTATGCTAACCGTTAGCCACTTTTTCATTCGAAAACCACTCCACAATAAACCCACGGTTACTTTTACCAGCAGTTTGAGTGATTACAATACCCGTGGCTGGAGGGCACCAAGGCTCTTTAATTCAAGTTTCTCCTCCAACTAAGGGTTTCAAACTGGTGCTTGAGTACGAAATCCACTTCATTAATTTTCTCATAATATCTGGCGTTAGCAAAGCTAACAAGCTAGCTAAGACAATCTCAACTCCTCGCACTTTTTGCCGACTAATGCTGGCGCCAGACAGCCAATCAAGTTTGAAATATGAAATGACGATGTTGAGGGGCTAACTGACTGTTGGCCCCATTTGGCACCAAATTCATGTGATCTACATTGATCACAGTAACACTGGGAGCATGCGTATACATTTTTTTCATTGTACGTACATTGCATTGTGATAGAAGGGCTAGCCGGTCACGCTTTGCCTATTGCCTACTACTGCGAACAAGAGGGAAAACATTTCTTGGACAATCTTTGATTGTAAAGAACAAAGCTAGTTTACCAATCCTGTAGTTCTTATCTTCAGTCTTCTCTTTCTATCAGTGATTTAAGACATCAGACAAACAATTTCCAGATAAACATATTAAAAACAAATGTTGTAAATAGAAACAAAATGAAAATTTACAGATGCCAATGCTTCTTTAACTTAGCAGACAGGAAAAAAACAATTTCTCATGTAACTCTTTAAGTACCAATTCGCTTTGAACTCTTAATTCAGCTCTTTTCAATCCTAATTAATTATCATGTAATACATTCCGCCTTTCACTTGATGAAGTTGAACACAGCAAAAATAATTTCCGGACAGACATGAGGAATTGCGATTGAACAAATATTTTGTCCTTAGAGTGGACTCATCAGAGGGTATTACAATAGACAAACTAAGAGACATTGAGAAAAACAACAATCCAGAAATCAAGCAAGCAGAGACAGAGAAAAATGTGTGGCAATGCTGAAGTTAATGTCAGAAAGGTAACCAATCTTGTCAGAGCTTCTTTGCTGTTATCATTGTGGCTGGTTGTGGCCAGGTGCCAGGTTGCTTTAAATGTGTGCAACGGTATCTTAATGATAATGATTCTCTTCCGTGCAAGGCTTCACGATTCACTTCAAACTTTGTTTATTTTCCAAGCCTGAGTGAAATGATGTAGTATGTCAGTTCATCTTTGTGATAAAACACATTGTTATATGAGGTATTGCAATTTACAATGTCACCTACATTATACTACATTATGTGGGAGGTTGCAATATATGCTTCACAAAACTATTTGACTTTCCAGTAAATGTATTGTAGGAAATACTATGTCTTCTAAAAAATACAAAATAATTTTGATATTGCACTGTGTGCTGCTTCCAGCAACACTATATTTTCCACCCCTATTTGTCCCCCACCTGCTTGCAACGAATGGGTGGTTATCAACCTTCTGCTGAGCTTGATACCAACCTACTAATTTGAATCAGCTGTGTTGGATGAGGGTAACATCTAAAACAAGCAGGGCAGGGGGGCTCGGGGATCAGGGTTGAGCACCACTGTGTTAGAAGCAGGAAAACTGGGCAAGTGTTAGGATCTGAGCATACGTTGGTGAGTACCTATCAAACGTGGTCCAAGGAAGGAAAAGTGGGGAACCGCCGACAGGGCCATGGGCGGCCAAGGCTCACTGATGCACGTGGGGAGCTTCAGCTTCAGATCATGGACTGATGAGCGGACATTTTCTTTCAGAATATTCTGTTAGAAATCAGAATTCATGGTTCCTTCAGTTAGGCATTTTGCAGTGGTCACCTGCTGCAAAAACCATAGCGATTGTATTAGCATCCAAATACCATAGCAGAACTACCTTGTGACAAACATAATATCTCCATTAACCTACATTTTAGGTAAAATCTCCAATTGGTTTCATTTTAATTTTATTCTTATACTAAATAGTGGCGGTCGCCAAAACCAAAATCACAACTTTTATGAATATTTTGACCCCATCTGTTGTGCTATTGACATAACAATGGGAGATGACTTCAAGTCTCAAAATACATTTTGTACATTTCAATGTTAAAGTGATTGAGGGAAACATATATCTAGCATTCACTTAACGTTTGATTGAAACTTGCTTTGGCAGTTTTACCCTATTGTTTTATAGGCCATGAAAATATTTGATCAAAATTCCTTAAAAAAAAGTTCTCATGGGAGACAGTGTGTTTCTCTAAATGTTAAAGAATGTGGATGCTACATTCTTCATTTTTCCACAAGGAGAGAGGCACCAATTACAGATTGACTGATTGTAAATAAGCACTGATTCTCATCCTTTGACAAAGTTAACAAACAAATCTACAAGTTTCTTGGGAAAATATTGAGGAAGGATAGGGGAGGAGATGGGTGATGGAGGACTATCAACCTGACACTATGAGTCAAGTTTTTTGTCATAAACTAGTGACAAAAAGAGGCAAGAAAATAGTTTTTACTTGGAAGACATTTTGTCAGGAGTGATTTGCTTCCAAATGTTCATAAATCTAAATTAAATATACATATATTAAATATATCGAACAGTTTAGGAACTCCATTAGATACATTAATAGATATACTTCCATTAAGGAAATCACACACATGCACGATTTACATACAATACGCCCTCCTTCAAACACGTATAAAAGAACCCAGTCTTAGTTTGCAACAGTTAGAGTCAATGGTTTTACTGCCATCATCACAGCTTTTATCCACAGCTTAATTTGAGCAGAGTCCTGTGACTAAAAGTATACAGTCTTATTCTTCATCAAATTGCAAGGTAAGATTATTTTACAATACACGAGCAATATTGTTATCCTATTTTACAAAAGAAATGGCAAATGTTTGAGAAAATCGCTATGGTTTTGCTAATCCAACTGTCATTTATTGTTACATTAAAATAAAATGTTGGCAGTATATTTTTAAAGAATGTATAATTTATCCTTGAATCCATAGTGTTCAGCATGGCCAAGCACAACCGCTTCTTGAGATGCATCCTGCTGCTGCTATTGGCTAGTGTCCTGGTTTCAGCTCTGACAACCTTGAATACAAATACAGAGCTGAACAATACAGGCTTCGGGAAGTCACCTCATCATGGCCTCAAGCTACTCATTTGGTATATCCACAAATGCATTGACAACAACATGAAGTCTCTCTGTCACCTCAAGCAGGAAGATTATGGGGTCCATGTTTTTAAGAACAATGAAAAATTACTCCCCATAGTGGATAAGAAACAATACACCTACTATACCATAGGTAACCTCAACGGTGCTAAGAACCTGCCCCAAGATGTGAAGAAAGACTATGACAAGAAAAATCGACTCAGCAACCTGGATAGGGTATTAGTGAAGTACAACAAAAACAACAATGGCATTGAGGAGATCTACATTTCAGAGCACTACAATCCAGACAAGACATACAAGATAAATCCAGAACTTCTCACCAATCTGAAGAAACAGGCTTTAGTTTATCACTAAAATGTTAACTACAGTAACAGTTCAGATTTGTATGCTTCCACTTACATTAAATATTCTATTTCTATTCAGATACACATTTAAGTACCACTCAAGATATACTTAATTTTACCTAGCTAAATCCAGTGTAACACCTAGAAATTACTTTTATTTTTATTTATTGTTATTGAGAATACCACAAAACAGATGTACAGTGCCTTCCAAGCATTTGGACAGTACACTCAAGGGCATATGGAAATGAAATTAAAAGTTGAATATGAAATACCGAGTTTTACGTTTTATTTTTGTCTTTTTCAACACATTTTACCAACGCAGATGCATAATACTTTCAGTTCCATCCATTTCATGCAAACCTAATCTTAAAGCAAACGCAAAAGTTAAAGTATTTAGTCGCAACTTCCCTGCATGCAGTAACAACAGTGAGTCTGCATTTACATTTTTAAATGTTATTCATTTAGCAGACACTCTTATGAAGAGCAACTAATGTCATGGAAAATGTCATTCCCAACTCAAAAAGATGAAAGAACTTCAGAGGTTGTAAAATCAATAAATTTTAATGAACGTCATCATAAAGCCTGGACGTTTCTCCGGAAAAGACCAATAAACAACTTTCGAACACACATTAATACCATGTCTTATCTCGTATTCAATAGATCAATCCTCTATGACATTTTCTAGGCGGTCCATCCTTTTGATTTACCAAGTACCTCCACCCCTAACTCTTGGTGGTACCGTGTTGTGCTTGGTGTTAAGCAACTCATGAATGAACCTATTCATCCACTCTGGAGCCACCCGGCCTTGGGAGACCCCCAGGGAGGCAGGGTGATAAGGTGGTCATTTAGTACTGTCCCAGAAACTAGGTTCAGAGTCTTTCTGGGGAGACATCATGAATGTTGACCTCATCTTTTAGTGTTCTTTGTTCCCAAGTGTGCTATACTACCACTCAGTGCATACTTTATTATATGAATAGATGTTGTTTAGCGTTATTTATCAATACCTGCAGTTTAATATATTTCTGGCTTATGAATATATGATTAGATATTATATATATATATCATATATTATTGATTACTAAAATAGGACTTCTATATTACTATGGTTACTTAATCGATTCCTTCGTGAATTCATTAGATATGTGAAACACCAAAATTCCCCTACACTAACAATAAGTGCATTCCTCTGAAGGTGTCTTGGAAAACCAACATTTGACAATCTCAGTAAGCATGCTTTCCTTCATCAAAGCCATTAGTTGGCAAAGTCAGGGCCAGAACAATCTAAGTTAAGTGAGTATTTTTGATTATATTTTTGTTTTTTCTTGGGTGGTGGAGGTGGGAGGGTACACAAGTTAATTAAGATACTCATCAAAGTGGTAGTTTTTCAGCTGCTTTCAGAAGATTGGCAGCACCATTAAGGTGCTAAAACAGAGAAAAGTTTTGTCTTGGCTAAGTGGGAGCTGCCCATGTGTGAGTGGGTGTCCAACAATATGACGAGGCAGATCGGAGTGAACAGGAAGGGTTGTAGGGTTTAAGCAGGTAGGTGCATTGCAATAATCCAGACGAGAGATGATAACTGACTGGATCAGAACCAGATCCACTTCCTGTGTAGTTTGTAGATTTTGTAAAGCATGAATGTACAATGATTTCATGTTCTTTGCACTTCGTGAGGGGACCACCATGGAGTTGACCGTGGAGCAGGAAGGCCTTCCCCGGGAGAAGGAGCTGCTCCATCTTATGAAGGTTGAGCTTGAGGTGGTGTGCTGACATCCAAGCTGAAATAATAACCAGGCATGCAGATATGCATGTTGCAACCTGGGACATAAGAAGGGGGAAATGAGAAGAAAAGTTGTGTCATCGGAGTAGCAATGAAAGAACCGGCCGCGTGCAGATATGACCCGCTCCATGCAGCCAGGTGGGAGGGTAAATGGTTGGAAAGGTTGTCTACCCAAAGGTGTCAAAGAGTTTCCTGGGGTGAGAGGCAGATTCTTTAGACTGATGGCTTTTGCAGCAGAATCAAAGGAAGAGAAGGTAGAGAGAGTAGGTTCGAGGAGACAGAGGGAAACAGACAGAAGAAGTAGAAGGGAGAGATAATAAGATAGGAGAGAGTACAGGGAGAGAGGAAACGAAGATTGCGACTACGCATTACAATCTGGGAAGGAGTTGAGTTAGTGATCAGAGACCTGGAGTGGAGTTCCTGTAAGATCAACAGGGTTACAGCATCTCGTTAAGATAAGATCAAGCACATTGCCTGCCTTATGGGTGGGAGTGGACTGGAAGAAGGTGAGGTCAAAGGAGGAAAAAAGTGGAAAAGATGTTGACAGAAATTAATCAAATACAGGTGTTGGAAGGTTAAAGTCACCTTTTACTATAAGAATAGTGACAGCATGGAATTTAGGATAAGGAAAGAGGGGGAAGTGAACAGAGATTCTCCACTTTGGAGATAAGAATACCTGCGCCACCTCGTCAACCAGATGTTCTTGGGGTTTGTGAGAACACATCGTTGGATGAAGAAATGGTGGCAGGGGTAGCTGTATTTTCTGGGGTAATCCATGTCTGCCTAGAAATGAACAACAAAGATACTCTATTGGGAGTGTGAGGCCT
Source organism: Novumbra hubbsi (assembly GCA_016801125.1). Classification (NCBI taxonomy): domain Eukaryota; kingdom Metazoa; phylum Chordata; class Actinopteri; order Esociformes; family Umbridae; genus Novumbra; species Novumbra hubbsi. Next base: position 68,327 of record JACXGK010000731.1, read on the forward strand.
TCCTCTCAATTATTCCTTGCCTATATCCCGCACAAACAACTCGGGCGAATGTCAACAACAAGTTTAATTAAATAGGCTATGTGAAGAAAAAATGCATTACATTTGTGTAGGTAAAGCAAAACAATTACAGGAACAACTTAGGATAAAGCAAAACACAGAAAATGTGTGAAAAGCTGTAGTCCCAAAACACAGATGAAGCACTGAGTGTTAGGATGCTTTGAGGTGTCTTATATAGCCCCGGAGGCAGTTAATAGAGGCAGTTGTTACCCCTACGTAATGTCATCTCCACAATCACTTTTTTCTGTTAGCAAAAGTCAGACATTGATCTTGGGGATGTCCTTTGCAATGTTACCACAGATGTATTAAAGGACGCTTAAGAGGACACATTTATTTAAAATTTTTATGCAAAGCTTTCATTGACATTAGAAATCAGTGAAAAACAGATGGAGGCAGACATTGTCCAGAAGGGAGTTGGTGTCTTACCAACCTCATGTATTTCACAAATGTGTGAGGCCAGATATTTGTGAGGCTAAAGGATGCCAAGGTTTCCTGAGAGATTGTGGAATAATTTAATTGCATCAAAACCTGTCAAAATACTGTGCAATTTAATTTGGCATGCAATATACACTGCCCAAAAAAATAAACAATTAAATGGCACATTCGTCCTCGATGGAAATATATATATAAAAAAATCTAAATCCTTACTGACTTTTAGAGAACAAAATAAGGTAACAGCACTCAATGCAAACCAAAATCACCAACCGATTGAGGGCTGGATTCAAAATCACACAGAAAATCAAAGTTAACAATTGAAATCACAGGCTGTTCAAAGTAATCATGGCAACTCATAATGTGACTCAGTAGTGTGTATGGCCCCCACGTGCCTGTATGCACTCAGAACAATGTCTGAGCATCGAGGAACACACTCTGGTTAAATGAGGCCGGGTATTGTCCTGCACCAGGGGGAAACCAAGGCCCAATGCACCAGCCTAAGGTCTGATGATGGGTCTGAGGATTTCATCCGGGTACCAAACAGGAGTCAGGATACCGTTGGATAGCACGTGGAATTCTGTGCAACCCTCCAAGGATATGCCACCCTAGACCATCACTGACCCCCTGCCAAACCAGTCAAGCTGGATGATGTTGCAGGCAGCATATTGTTCACCACAGCGTCTCCAAACTCCAATTCTGGTGTTCTCTGGCTAATGCCAATCCAACTACAGTGCTGAGCTGTGATCACTGGTCCCACTCGAGCACCTTTTCCCAATGGAGGTGGTGCAACGCCCCAGTAGGCGTTCAGAGGACAACAGGGGCACTGGAAGCAATATTTTGGAAAGTGGGGTGTCGAGTTGCCCTTGAGGGGTGTTTGTTTTTAGGCAAGTTTACACCAAAGGTTTACAACAAAAGTACCTGCAGAAAACTGTGGTCTGCAATATAAAAAACTGCCAGTTTACATCCCCGGAACTGGACGAGACAGTGTATCGTAACTCTTCTCTGCAGTGTCACGCAGGTTTGTGCTGCCTTCACGGGAACAGGACATCAGAGCATCGATAAAATTGCACCCACATGGCGTTTACTGTTTTAACTCTGGAAAATGGATGCTATATTTCTTGATATGACCCGTGGAATAATTTCTCTCTTAAAAGCTTTAATTTCTCTGAGGGATCCAGCGTGAACGCCTTATAAGATGGATAATCCTCTGTCAGACTTCTCTTAAGGAGCAATTAAGCGTCAAGCATCCAGGCGCACATTCAAACACTATTCAATACGTGGCTTGTTGAGATGACTGCAATACAACCTTGGCAAAGAATAACACAAACTATCCTATACAAGAAAACAAACAATATTCTACACCTGGACCTGGATAATAGATGGGGGAGCGATGGCTCCAACAAGTTTGAAAACCACTGCACTATAGGATGTCAGGCCCTCAGAGTCTGACAGTTTGTTCAGGAACATGCACACCAGTAGCCTGCAGCAAATCCCTTGGTAAAGCTTTGGCAATGCTATTCCCATTCCTCCTGCTGGGTTGATGCCCAGCACTCCTCGTGTAACGACCCGTCTCCTGGTATCTTCTCCATGCTCTTGAGACTATACTGGGAGACACAGCGAACCTTCTTGCGAGAGCACATATGGATTGGCCATCCTGGAGTAGATGAAATGCCTGTGCAACCCGAATGGACAGCAGGTATGCTACCAGTAGTGACAAGGACCCTAACAAAACTAGAGATGGGAAGGATAAAGAGAGAGCAATTGGCTGGGACCTGCAAAACCATCCCTTCTTGAGGGGCCTCTCCAGTGCACCTGCAGTAGCTTTAATTTGCAACAAAACAGGTGACATTGATTTCCAAACAGATTGATATCCCTGAAGTTTAATTTACTTTTTTTGAGCAGTGTATATTATCAGTGGTAAGAAATCCCCATGTGAGCTCTACAAGACTGACTGATGAGACTTTATTTTCTTTCTTCCAGCAATGACTTTTGTTGATGGAGAATTACTGAGGTGCATGAACATCTGCAAAATGTAATAAGTTTATCTGCAGATGCTGAAGGGCCCCAGGGTGAAAAACAGTAGTAACAGAGGTAGCACATGCAAAGCCAAAGCCATATCAAGCGGATCTCTGTCGAAGGATGTCTCATACTATCAGTTAGGAAGAAAATGTGTGTAATGACTATAACAAAACTGTAAAACAAAAATGTTCAAAAATCTATTTGAAATGAAATCCCATGTTTTTGGGATACAATACAAATAACATAGTAGTTCACTTGTAACAGATATCTCTCTCTACGGCCACACTATGGTCAGAGAAGAAGGGGGTGCAGGGACTGGACTGCACATCTCCGACACAGAAAGACACACAGTGAACTGACTTTGATGACCTGGCGGTTTAGTTCTGCTGGGTAACTGACCACTCATCTGTTGCGTTTGTGTCTGTCAGGAGAATAGGAGACATCCTTAGAGACCAGAGAGACTACCCATTCATCAGTGTTTATGTTGCAAAGAACCGGTCTGTTCCTGCTTTCCTTCCAGCCTCAGTGAGGGTCTGTGGGTCTCTGGCATCGTTGCTCTCCACAGGAATCAGGTCCATCAGCTCAGTTGACAGATGACCAAAGACAATGTTCCAAAAAACGCATTGATCAGTGGACTAACAACTCTTCTCTCTGACACACACATGCCGTGAGGTTGTCAGGTCTGACTCCATAATCAGCCCTGGAATGCATGAATCTCCTCCTCACTGAAGCCCTGCTGTCTCACCAACCTGAGAGGGAGAGTGGGAGAGTTAGACAAAGAGACAATGAGAGGGACAGACCAAAAGTTGACCTAAAAGTTGGAAACTATAACACTAAATGTTTAAAGGGGCAAATCCATTTGAATCACGTTTTGGAATATTTTGATTTAACCAAAACTGTATAATACATGTTTGCACATGGAATCTGGTCAGAAAAAAGGTAGGATTTAATAATGTTCAGGAAATGGGTTCAGCATGTACAGGTATTTACATGTCACATTTAAGTTTAGAACCAATTGCACAAAACATTTGTGCATATCAAGCGCATGGCTAAGGTTACAATATTATTCCATATTCATGTTTAACTGATGTTTTTACTGAACGTTTTTGATGGCCATTGGTTGTACAAATACCTCTGCAGAATGGAATGTTTAATGACAAAAATCATTTCAAAATGGTTATAAAATAGAACAAAATGGTCAAAGTTCAGCACCGTTGTCTTCGGAATGTGGAATTTAGGTCCAAAAAGTCACTTTAGGAAGACTTCTACAATGGACAAATATGTGTCTGAGATCAAACTAAAATGTGCACTTCCCTGCAGTGCATAAGCTGAAATGGCTTTAATAGATCAATGTTCTCATACGAACATACTCCCTTATCTGTAAGGGTTTGATAATTATACTCTGATTCTGGAGCGTGTGGAGGGTTATGTAGTCTCACTCACCCCACAGTCAGCTCGGTGAAGGCTGAGGGGCCACACACACAGACAAGTACCTTTGACCCCTCAGGCCTAACCAGGAAGTCAGTCACCACGGAGGCCCCGATATGGCCTTTCCTGCCTGTCCACCTATCACAAGGCTCTGACAGAACATACTCCACCTGCAACCTGCAACCACATAGTAGAGAAGACTGAATACAAACCCCTTTTTTGGTATGAACCAAAAAAGTATCTTGTGCCTTAATTCAGTCAATCCAAGAAATGATTTTGAAATTATTCTGTTACATAAAAAATAATTTCCTACACTATTTCAATTAAAGACCATCATAAAAAAATTGTGTTTTGGTTTACAACCAAAACGTAAAGTTGTGATAGTTGACCAATGATATCTAATTGTGGCAAGTTTTTTTTATAAGAAAAAGCCTAAATGTATCATATATTTTGCATGTGCAAAAAGTCTAACAATTGTTTCATGCCTAAAGGAATTATATTTACTAAGTAAACTAGCTGACCCTGATCACAAAAAACAGCAGGGAAGCTCAACTTTAAAGCCCTACGAGGTCCAATGCCGGCTGATCTTCTGTTCTACCTCATCATTAGTTGTAACTATACAGACATATGAAGCAGATAAGAACAGTACTTGATAATAATCAGATTGCCTACAAAGTGTTAGTATTGCTGTGTCTACCCTCAATATGAAGGTATGAATGCAATATGCAAACGCCCGTCCACACACACAAACCTCTCGTCTTTAGCGGCAAGCCTATCAAGTTCAGAACGCCACAGGATGTCTCTTTCTTGTCGGTTAAAAAACATCAGCTTGGTTTTCCTAAAACACACAAGATTGAATGCCGTCAGAAGAACCTTGCTCAGTATACATTCCTAAAGAGCTCACAAGCCAGGGGCAGAAGTGGGGCTCCATTCATCAATATAGCCTGGGCTGAATCCAGGGGTCATGGTCAGTGGTGCTCACGAAGAATGTTCAACCAGGATTAAGCAAGGCATCGACAATAAACATTTCTTCTACAACCCCGTTGTAGATTAAAACAGAATACATTGATGTGCAAATCATTTAAACCCTATCCTAACCCTATATTATAGAAAATAGTACAAAGACAACAAATCAGATGTTGAAACTAAGAGATTTTATTCGATCTTGAAAATAATATGCCCACTTTGAATTTGACGCCAGAAATACAATGCAAAAAAGCTTGCCAATGCCCTTGTTGCTGACCAATCACAGCCTGCCATGTAGTCCGTAATAGGAGGACCAAGCTTTCCATATTGTACATGCAGTAGTTGTGGATGTTTCCAGCTCAAGGTCATAGAGTTTCTAACCTGACTGAGCCCGGGCCCTGGAGTGCTAGCCGGATCAGCCGAGCCATGGGCGTGAAACCTGTGCCGGCTGCAAATAGGTAGAGGTGAGTTATCTCACGCAGAAGGCGGAACTCGAATGGACCATCTGGGCTGCTGACGGACAGCTGGTCACCTAGGAAGCCAGGGAAGAGGAGAGCAAAAAAGCACTGATCTGAGAAAACATTCCAAAAAAAACAACCAGTCCCACTGATGAAAAGAAAAATAATAAAATATTAAAGAATACATAGAGAACACTGCTTTCTACTTCACTATGCTTTTGTTATTAGGTCTGATCTAGATGTACTGTACATCAGTGAGGGTTGCACGGCTCAGTTATAATGGAGATTGTTTTCTTCTTTACTAATCGACCAGAAACAAAAAATGTTTTACCAAAGTTCAACCATCGACAGGCAAACATCTTTAAGCTGTACGAAGGTTCCTCAGAAAGCAATCACACACTTACACACTCACTTATGCTCACTTATCTGAGACGTTAGTATTCAACAGTGGATGAAACCACCACAAACTGACATATGCAGCTTTAAATATCAGACAAGGACAATGAAAAATAAGGCTCTAGTCAATTGACATGCAGGCCTTCACATGGCAAGGCTGAAATTAAAGGACATTATAATATCACACACACATATGTGAACAAACCTAACCACATGATATTAACATTCTTCACAAAAGAAAACACACAACCCACTCAACAACAATTATGTAACATTGGCATTTACTGGTTGCCAAAACTTACCAATGTTGAGTTTGTTTAGGTGTGAAGTCAACACTCCCTCTGGGTAAACTTTGATCATTAGAAAGATGTCAGCTGTCTCCAGTGTAGTGTCCTGTGTAAATGGTACCAGTGTCTCCTCTACTGGTGTGTAGGGCTTCACCACCTCAGTGTCTACAGATGTGGCATAGCATTAGCAATATTTTACATGTGCTGCTATGGGATTAGCTAAATCCCAGATGTAATGTTAGCATTTTCTTCTATTCTAATCCGTATTCTTAAATGTTCTTCTATTCAACAGTGGCTGTTTTCTGAAAACGGTCAGGTCATCATATTTAGGTACTAGTCACTGAACTTAAATGGGAACAGTGAATATCTACAAGTTCACAACGTGCTTGAAGTAATTGTTGGACCATCTACAGTATCAATGCACACAACTCAGGGAGAGCAGGGTTGAGTGAGCATGAGTGCAGCATCATTAAGCAATATTGCTCTCTCGCATTAAGCTGCACTGGTAATGCATCAGACAAGCTCAGTTCATATAGTCCTTTATCCTAAGGTATGGCCTTACCTTGGATGAGGAACTTGAGGTAAATGTGTTTTCCAACAGGCACGTGCATGACAGTCCCACATAGAAGTTGTAACCTGAATAACCAAGTGTCATGTGTGACTTCTGTCTTAGAAACCAACACACACTCCCTATAGAAGATATCTGCAAAGAAAGAGAGAGAGAGTGAAGAATTGTGTTGCGATTTTATTGGCCAATAGTCTTTGAGACTGATTTGACACTGATTAGTTCTAGTTAAAGTCAGAAGTTTACTTACACTTTAGGTTGAAGTAATTAAAACTAACTTTTCAAACCTTCCACAGAGTTCATGTTCATGTAAGCACATGTGAATGTTACAACATTTACTTGACACGTAATATTCCCAACAATTGTTTACAGAAAGATTATTAATGAGGAAATCAACCAATTAGTTTTAAGAAATAAATAATTCTCTCTACTAATAGTCTGACATTTCAAATGATTAAAATGAAGTGGTGATATTAGCTGACCTAAGACAGGGAATTCTACTAGAATTAAATGTCAGAAATTGTGAAGAACCGAGTTTAAATGCTTTTGGCTAAGGTGTATTTAAACGTCCAACTTCCACTGTGCGTGCATGGATGTAATCAAATAGGTTACATTTTCTGAAATGTAAGACCTTTGCATAACTTTCATAATTGCCTGGAAACTGGAAAATTTACAGAAAAAAATACTATTTACCAGGTGTTTTCAGTCTCCCTAAATAATGATTGGAGGTCTAATAGTGATCTACTACAAAACAAAGTTTCAATGCTATTATATGCACTATATATCAAAATACTTTGGTAATCTGTTGGAATCAAGACAATTTTTTACTGCCCCTAGTTTAAACAAACTATAATGTTATTATGTTTTGGTGTTCGAAAAGGTGGTCAATAGTAAAGAATCAAAGAAAGACATATTGCGAAACAGACTCTTACCTCGATCTTTCCTCTTGAAAAGAGAATCATGGAGTTCCATTGGTTCACCAAGCTCAGCCCACTTTTCTTTTACCACTTTATGTATGCTGACCTGAATCTTCCCAACAGCACAGGCTGTCTGTACTGTACCCACACAGAAAGAGAGGAAAGGGGGAAGGAAAATAGAAAAAGGGAGAGTGAGAGAAAAGCAAAGGAGTTTGTGGGTGAGTGTCGACAGTTTGAAAGCTTGAATTCCCCAAAAAACAAAAGAAAAATATTCACCTTACCAGCAACTCTTTGCTCTACTGTTTGAGCTAGACCTGAAAAATAGAGCCATATGTCAGTTTTCAAACAGCAAATAATATCTTCACATTCATAAATGAAACAAGTCCCAGTTGGCAGAGTTTAAGAAAAGTGTCAAAGAGAAAGAGAGAAAAATTGTGATCAGTTAAAACAGCCAGTATTTCTCTTCATTACTAAACCAGAGAGAAACAATACAAACTAATGGTTTTCAAACTGCTAAATATTGATTACGATATTTATTCTTGTAAATAAAAAAAACAACATTTCTGTATAATTCACAATTTCTTCAACGTCCAACATTCCTGTACAAAAATGTTGCATTATATAATCAAAATGAAGCACAGTTCTGTACATCTCCGCCATCTTCTCGAATGAATTGTTATTCTTCACTATTCCACCCTAACTAACCACATATACAGTGGACCCCTCCACCCCAGTGGAAGCTGTACACTCACTACTTTACATTGTAGCAAAGTGTCATGTCTTCAGTGTTGTCACATGAAAATATATAATCCAATATTTACAAAAATGTGAGGGGTGTACTCACTTTTGTGAGATACTGTAAGTACAAGCCAAAACAGAAGTGTCAGCCCCGTCTAAAAAACACGGAAGGCACATTCAGCTAAGTCTGGGACACTAACATTTTATGTTTGTCTAGTCTGAAAATTAGAATGGTTTTAAAGCAACCTTCTGTAAAAGAAATTTAAAAGTGAATAACTGTCTCCTGCCACGCAGCTGGCAGGACGCAGGGAGAGACAGTGTCTCAGACTCACAGAACTTCTTTTTGTAATAGTCTGTGAACCCTGTGGGGTTCTGGCTGAAATTAAGAATACTAGATAAAGTGGACAGCAGAATTAAGTGAGGCTGCTACTGACGTAGATGAAGAATATAGGACATTTTCCCCAATTGAACTTCCACTCTTAGAACATCCTCCTGCAAGTCCACTACGGTACAGCCAGAACTGGGGAGCTAGAAAAGAAAAAAGGAAGATAAGATTAGAGAGAATAGGAAGGAGGATTTATATATCCTTATTTTTTAAAACTGCTGTTGGGAAATGGCAGCGTGGGGCTGTTTACCTTCCGTTTGGTGTAAACCACAATATTCACAGTGACATCGGTTTGAAACCAATCATAGCTAAAAACAAACAGGAAAAGAGGTTTCATTAATATACTAACTATTATCTTGTCAAATTTGACATGTTTCATTTATCCCGCACTTTTATCCATAGCAATATCCAGTTGGTCGCTATAATGCAGGGGTGGGCAAACTGCGGCCCGAGGGCCAAATGCAGCCCGCGAGGCTGTCCCATCCGGCCCACGGAATGTAATAAAATTATTTAAAAATAAAAAAAACAACTCACCAGCCCATTGTTATACATCTGAGTCAGAATTTTAACTATTTACACCTTATATGGGATCTACTGTACATATGTAATGTATGTTTTAACTTTTGCCCTTTTCTGGCCTCCAAATCAATTATGATTAACAAATTACAAAAACAAATGTTCCCTCCATTTCATTTCAAAATCCTGATGTGGCCCCCGAGCCAAAATATTTGCCCACCCCTGCTATAATGGGTGGGTGGGACCACCATACAACAGTAATAAGTACCATCAACAAAGCAGATATTAGCAGTCAATGCTTAACCGGATAGATATTATAAGCTGCAGTTAAAGAAAGGCAATGCTGAGGTGGGCTGTACCTGGGCCGGACGTCTTTGGGCGGTACTTGCTTCGGGGCAGCTAAGGGTTGCGGTGATGAGGTAGAAGAAAGAGAAGCTGGAGGGAGCAATGATGTTGTGGGAGTGGGGGCAACTCCTGAGAAGAGAAAGACAGCAGAAACAACTATGATTACCATTTAATTGACTGATATTTTCATTGTTTGACTGAGCTGAACAGAGAAAAACAATATTATCAAAACAATCTTGCATGACAAATAGTCATACATGAATAAACAAAGTCTATCCAGTCTTATCAAAAACACGTGTTTTGTTTATGAATCAGACCTTTTTAGCGTTAATGAGGGTGATGATTTTAAGAAGAACCACTCACTAGCAAAAGACCTTAACAGGAAATGCACGCAAGGCAGGAGCCGAACAAAACATACTTTCAATTGATTAACAAGTAGAACCCAAACCACATATTTCGTAATCAGTCAGTGGCCTAGGGTCATCCCTTGTCAAGGCCAGTGAACACAAAAGACTTCTGGTAGAAACAATAAAATAACATTATTAAATAGTTAAAGATGCTTCACGTTCAGCTCTGGTAATGCGTTTTCACTAACAAAACGCTAAACTAGAGCAGAATCAGTCAGGAAGGTGCCTCCAGTGCACCTTTGGCACCAAAAAAAAGGTGACATTTATTTGGTTCCTGACTGGACAGATTGATATCCGTGAAGTTTAATTGACTTATTATTCTGTGAGGTTTATGTGTTCCCTTAATTAATCAGTTAATAATATTGCTATTTTTTCCTTAAAAAAAAAACACGGTTCATTATATAGATACAATGTAGGTGTTGTGGTCAGATGAGACCATGACAAATGTTTTTGGGCCAGAACTCAAGGCAATACATGTTGTTCAAACCTAACACATACCCATCGCCCAAGACACACCCATCCCTACATCGAAGTATGGTGGTGTCAGCATAACCCATGTTATTGCAAACATTCTACACATTTCCAGGCTGGAAATATGATGACATTGCTACAGAATGCACACATTTTGTATAACACAACTTTTAATAATTATCATCAGGTTGTTAAATTACTTGACAGTCAGTTAAACTCCACTATTAAGCGTGTGCACCCATATGAAACCATAGAATTAACAACTATATTTGTTTAATTATTTTTTTCTTAGAAAGGATCCATTTGTTTTTTACTTTTGATTACTGTCCCATTCCAGTATTAGGCCCTGTTCACTTCATCCATATTTTAGGTTATAGACATATTTAAAAATGTATTTTTGTCAAATCTACCCACATTAGACTAAATGTCAAGTATTTATAAACTGAAAATAAAAAAACTACATATTTTGTGTAGGCAAATATTCAGACGTTTTTGCCATGACACTTTAAATGAGCTCAGCTCCTATGTCTTTGAGATGTCATCCATGGAAAATTCTATTGATGAAATATAACTTAGGCAGAGACATTTATATAATCTCCTACATTATACGTTACATGTAAGAGCAGAATACATACAAACATTAGATATTTCAGTTCCTTATACTCAATAGATTAGCACAAATGTATTAAAACTTGCTTTGCTCTATGGGGTGTTGATGGCAAAACAAATACTGTAATCAAATACAATTTTATTCCAGTACAGAAAATGGAGAAAGTGAAGGGGTCTGAATAACTTGTACTTCAGTGGCATCATGTACTGATACAGAGGATGTTGGGTTTCTGTACCTTTGACAGTTGTGGTGGCTTTCACAGCCATTCTTCCTACCAGACACTCCTTAAGCATTGACTCATAATTCACCCACCTGTGGACCTAATCACACGTGGACACACAGGGACAAAAAAGCAGAGAGAAATACAGAAATTAAGACAACTTAGACAGGCCTTAAGAACACCATAAATAACACAACGTGCTTTTGTGTTTTGAATTTAGATTCAAAGATAATTTTTATTTTTTGAACATAAGACTTGCTGACCTGGTCAAAAAGGTCGGTCCCGTCAATCCCAGCGGCCTTCATCAGTTCCTCCTCTCCTCCCGGATGGTACTCCATGTAGGGGCTTACATTGTAAACCATGCCTACAACACAAACACACACACACATTTTAAACGGATGGGTCCGTATTGTTAAATGGCAATTTGTAAAGGTGAAACAAAAGATAGACAGCCAGACTCAGGTTTGTACAGTATTCATGTACAGAATGCATATACAGAGCATATAATGAACTTATATCACGAGCCTTCGAGATCAGCTGGAACATTTACAGAAAAAAAAAAGAACGAACATTAAGCTAGCAGAAAAGAAATAATTTGTTGAAGCAATGTGTGAAGAACACTGCAAGGTAGATAATTCGGTAGATAATTCGGACCCAGACAGACCCGGTGTCTGCTAAGGAGGAAAATCCCTGCCCATATCGCATCGACTAGCTCTGCTGCAAGCAGAGGAGACCCCACAGTGTAAAGATGCAGGGCGAGGTTTGTGTGACACCTCGTATGCAGGTCCAGCAGTCTTCCCGTGTGTTGTGCTTCTGCAACTCCTCCTCTGTGACGTCTAAGACACGCCCTCTCAGCCCTGTCAGGTCCCGACCACTCTTAGCTACACGGATCCAGTCCATAAGACTGTGACCAGGCTTCAACACCACCTGGAAAAGCATTGAGGAACTGTCTTTGCTATATGTAAAAACAGCACTTGGGTAATACCAGTCTTGCAAAATTAATGTTTCATCATTCAAAGGGTGTTTTAAAACAGGGAAGTGTTTTCTCCGAAGACCACTCGGAAATCATTATCATCATGCCTGACCTATTGAATATAATTGTTCTTTGCTGTCACTTTATTTTGTTACTGACAAAGTCTGGGTAATAGCAAGAAGCTATTTTTGCTAATTGAAGCGTCATCAACATCAACATGATATAGGTTACCTTGTTCCTGCTTGACTGACCAGCTGGAGCCACTCGCTGCTGAGAGCCGACAGCAGGGAACGACTGAGATGGGACGTTCAACATCGCGACTCTTCGAAGGCAGCTCAAATTTCGTAGAAATTCTGATGAGAGGATAATCTGTTACCCCGTCAACAAAGCTCCGACTCTTACAACCGTGAAATAAATTTTGCCATTCCGTTTTGTCGTAATCAACATATCCCTGAAGTGACACCGAGTAACACTTGGTGAAGTAATTTAGCAAACGTTAGCACCCCGGAAGAGCGAATTCACAACAAAACGATGAAATATTTTAGTATCCGATGAATTTAACATGAATTGGCTGGCAAATTAGCTACAGTTTAGTCTGAAGAAATAACACGTCCACCACATTCTTCTTCTAGCAACATGTAAATATTGCAACGCCAATAATTTAGAAAAGACACTGTTATGAACTACATTCCCACCTTAGTTGCAGATGGTGTCGCAATATGATGACGAACTAAACATTTCATACAGAAATGTATTAGCAACACATACAGCGCCCCCCTGTGTTAAAAAACGTCCCAGAAACGTTTAATGGTAAAGTACATTTTTCTTTATTTAACTAAAGATTTACCAGGTGAATGTTTGTCTTGATATTCTTTTTAAGAGCAGATGATTTGTCTTTCTTTACATCCTATTCAAGCCAAGTTGATTCAGTCTCTTTTGAGTCATGCACTTTAACATTGATTGTGGCTAAAGAAGAATGCATATGATAGCAGTGGGTTCTTTGACTTTAGACTCTAGATAATTTAGTTTGTTTTCACTTGCCATGCAGCTTTTGGGGTTCAGATCACACATTTTAAAATCATGATTTTGGACGATACTAATATTGCTAATTCCAGGAAGTGACAGATGTGAATAGTGGCTTGTTGTGAAAAATAACTAGGTTTGGCCTTCACAGAGTTAGCAGGTTTTCACCTAAATAAGAATATAGGTTGAAATATATCTTAGCAACTGCCACAAAACAACACATTTATGAACCTTTTATAAAGGATGACATGGTTATCGATTCTTTGTAACACAAATAGTTTGTGCTATTGAAGGCATTATGAAGCATATTTAACCTAAACATCATTGATAGTGGGACCCAAAGTTCTATGACAATTACATTAGCTGTGTTAAGTGAGTTCACAAAAGTAGTTGATGTTTACTAAAAATTCTAATTTAAATAGGAATGAAGTTGAAGATTTTATTTAAACAGTATATTCTCTCAAATGTGGCATTTATTAATAGATGTTTGCCGTTTGTCAATTGTTTTGAAAACCCGGAGCAAAAATCTAAAGTGGGGACTCTTGCTTCACAAGCGTGAAAATTATTAATAGAGATTGTCTAGCCTACCTGGGAATCCAAAGAAAAAACTGGTCACAACAGAAAAATATTTCCCTCTTACTCCGTCTTCCTCAACCTCATCCTCCTCTGAATCGTCACTGGAATGATTAGATATCATTTTTTTAAATGAGCCATTGGCCTATAGTTATTTTATTATAATTCAGAAATGTTTATATCAGAGTTCTAAATGAGCCAAGTATGTACAACAAATATCCATAAGTCTAACTTCAGTCAGGGCAGGGATAGCCCTACATCCTCACATAATCTGATAAGTCTCACTAAGAGGATTCCTAGGTATAGATGCCTTCACATGGGATTTCAAAATAGAAGTGCTTTGTATTATAGTCAATGTATGTTCAGAAATGAAATTGCATTTATACAACTCCATCTAAGATAAGAAATGTAATCGTGAAGTACAAGGTATGAGCTGCAGCTATCTGACAACCTAAAATACATGTATTGTAGCCTATTGCCCAGGTTGACTCTACTTTCAATTTAATTAAATACACACACACAGAAAAGGTACAATCCATAAATAAATAAAAAAATCCATGGTTTTGATTACAATTCAGCCGGGACGCTATTCTGTTGAATGTCCTGTAGATGGCAGACAACCCTAACAATGACTGGACTGTTGAGGCTGGATGTTTTGTAAAAGCACTTTGTGACAACTGCTGATGCAAAAAGGGCTTTATAAATACATTTAAGAATTAAAAATGTAATTTGGCCTGTCATAACATACCGTTTTGAACATTCAGCGTCTTGAATGGTATGGTTTTGCTTAAAAGTACTATCTTAATAGCTGAGGAGTATCAGCCATTTTCAATAAAATTAACCAAGCATTAAATAATGTTTTTTCTGTGGTATGTGGTTTAAATAATACTTGTCAAAACACTATCAGATAATGTAGTCATAGTTGCTCCATTACTAAAATGTATACCAAAGATCCTATACCTAACAAAGTGATTGGACTGCAAATGCTCTGGATTAGACCACTGAGCTACCCACAGATATAACAGACTCAGGGACAAGTATAAATGCAAATTAGAAGTGATTTTTTAAAAAGTGTTTTTCTATGTTGGCTTCAAATCCAATTGGCAAGGTTTTTTCATGTGAGGATGATGTGAATTTTTGTGTTTTTATTCTCTGATTTCAATGTTTAGTTTGATGTGTTCCCATTGCATTTGCAACTACACTGATAGTCTCGTTAGAAAGGTTTTAGATGCAAATGATCCCTCACTAGTCCAAGCACCTGCGCTCTAGAAACCAGTGGCAAATACAGAGCGGGTATCATGATAACAGATTATTATGTATATGTGTAAAATTGTTTTTACTGATTAATTGGAAGCTACACATCAATTATTATCTCCAGAATAAGACCATCTGTAGCTGAAAACTAAGGAGCATAACACTTATAGCTTTGAACTTTTAAAATAAATGTTTCCATAGTTGCAGTAAAAGGACCACAGAATAATATAACAGAACAATGATCTAGTGAGTTTGAAGGAATTTCCCCTGTGGTATATTACATAATTAATTGTACATGCACATATCAAACAAATGAAATGTCCTTCTGTGTTAACACTTCACACCTGTCATGTGTTTTTTTTCTACACAATATGACTCTGTAAAACATGGGTATTGACATATATTTTCTGTCTCCCCACCACCACCAAAATATTAACCAGGCTCAGGCATGGCGGCACTGGGCAGATAATTACAATTTCAAAACCATTTGCCAGATCATTACCAGTTAATTCCCTGTTTGGTCAGATGAGTCACGCATCAGATCTTTCATGGTGCCATATTGGCCGGACAGACAGCTTAGGATCTTTTTTTAATCCAAGATGGCCATTCGCTCCCACTACTGTCTGTCCATTCAGTGCTTGAGGACTAAGAAGCAAAGAGTCCAAGGGTCCTCAGAGACTAGTATACTGAAAATTAAAAGTGAAAGAACTACAGAATGTAAGAATACTATAAAGATAATCTAAGTCCTTGGCTACCTGCCATCTCAACAAATAGCAGTATGTTGATGGCAAAACCGTAAGGATGGCATCAATGTTAATGTGATCAGATAGCTAGTGCAGAGTATGTATCTTATGCTATGCTGCCAAGGTACTTAGGTTGATTACCATTAGGGTGGCTGCCTTCTTCCAGTCAGTGCCAGAGGGTTGCTTTATTAACTTTGAGATGATTTAGACTATAACAATTTTGACAACAATTTCAATTCATTAAATTGACAACCTGTTTCCAAAAAGGTTGGGACGCTGTGGACATTGGAAATAAAAACTGAATGCACTGATGTTTAAATCATTTGAATCCTATACACAATATTATACAAAGACAAAATATATAACAAAATATACAATATGTTTCTGAAAAGTTACCACAGGGGCAACAAAAGACAGTTGCGTAAACAAAAACAACCTGGTGGAACATGTCAGATCTATTTAGGCTAAATGGCAACAGGTCAGTAATATGATTTGGTATAAATGTATTCCACTCCAATACACATATACTTTAGACTTTAGCCTGTCCGGTGAATAACAGATTTAATTATCTGTGAATTGTTACTTTTTTACTCTGGGTCAACAGTCTGATTTACATATTTACAGTGTATATTATAAATCCATTGTTACACCTGGTCAGAGCTCCATTTATAACATCACAGTTGCAATCTATGTGTGCCAAAATGTTGCTCTTGGCCTATTTTTGTTAGGCGGCATTGTTTCAACACATACAAAATATTTTCACAAATTAATTTATAATGCTTTTAATAGATCATATGTATAAAGAAGTAATATGGAAAGTGCTAAGGTACCATGTTCTGTTAATCAATTTTAAAATGGAGGTACATGAAGAGAAAGACAAGGAATGAGCTGTTTGGAATAATACTACAGTGACGTCCATACTTCCATAACTCCAGCGTTTAGGATCTACCAGTGGGAGGGCTAGAGCTTGTCAGGAAAAGCTCTAAAGACATGCCCCTGTTTCAAAACATGTGTTTAAAGTATGTGACGTCTAACTGCAGTAGACGGGAAGCATCCATAGCAGTCTCTGTTTAAGACAGAAATACAGGCTTTCTTTGAGACAACAGTACCTGCTATTTCCAGGTCTTTTTGAAGCTCTCCAGAAGTGGTTCTTGGCTCTTGGACAACTCATCTGATTATTCTTTTCACTTCTCTATCAGAAATCTTGCGAGGAGCACCTGGTCATGGCAAATTAATGGTGAAATTATGGTCTTTCCACTTCCATATTATGGCCCCAACATTGCTCACTGGAACATTCAAAAGCTTGTAATTTCACATTTTTGCACATAACTCAATTTTTTAACTTATTTGTTTTGGTTTGTCTTTGAATGATTGCATTACTTGGGTTGTTACCAACATCTGGTGAAAATGTCATATCAATAGCACCTTTGGAAATATTTACTGAGCACAATAGTGACGTGTTTAATACATATTTCACCCGCTGTGTATGCCTATACAACTCATCAGAGATCATTTAAGCTGTGTGAATGATGCAACAAGAATTTCCTTGCAAGAATGAACTGTTATCAGCATCCAGTGATGCCAATATTAATTTTCTGTATCATAGCCTATACAGTCCAAAAGCCAATAGCTTACAATTCATTCAAGCAAATACAAGTTCCAGTTTGAGTCAATAAGTTTAAAGTCCAAATCGAATAAAAAAAAAAAACAAAGTCATTCAAATCAGTACAGCACTTGGATACTAGTACTAGAACACTGCAGTCTCCTGACCAAAAGCTCCAATTACAATTGTCAGATGCCAAATCTAGTTGCCTAACCCATGTTTGGTATGTTTTGTAACAGTAAAATATTTATTTGGTGAGATTTGGACACAAGTTAGGCAGGTCTGTCCAAAAGTTTTCAACTGTGCTTACATAATTTCAAAATGGTTCGCTAATGAAAAAATTGTCCTATTAAAATGTAAAACTCGGATTAGCAAACACTAAGTGCCATAAGAAAACAGGATGACTGATGGTTGCTGATAATGTGCCTCTGTACCCGTAGATATTCCATATTCAAATCAGCCATTTCCAGCTACAATAATAATTTACAACATTAAAAATGTCTATGCTGTATTACGGATCAATTTGCTGTCATTTTAGTAAACAAAAAAAGAAATGTTCTTTAAAAACAATGACATTTCTAAGTGACCCCAAACTTTTAAAATGTAGTGTAAACACACACCCTGTGACCAGGAGCATAAAAGGACTATCTTATGATTAGCTAATAGAACTTAGAAATTTGCAGTGGCCTCCAGCCAGCTGTCGGATTTTGTACAGTGTATCATAATAATTCATTGCTGAGGACATGCTGACAGGCAGACTGATATTCCATAATTTTGGAGCAGTATGTTTACGTGTTTATGTGCATTGGTAAGTCGCTCTGTGTAATAGCAACTGCTAAATGACTGAAATGTAAAATCTGTAGGTAACCATCTGTATTTCTCTGCACTTGCCTAACTGAACAAAATTTAAGGTATATTTGGAATTACCCCCAAAAAGTGTTTAAGTCTAAAACAGCAAAGGCGGATCAGGCTGGAAATCGGTTGTTCAACACAACTGACATAGTTGACACTGGGTGAAAGACCATAGGAGGCATGGTCTAGGAAGAGTTTTCAATTTCAACCTGCTTAGCAGGCTTGCTGAACTGCACATTTTTTAAATGGCATGACTGGTGAGCTCTCCTCCCTTTCAGCTGCAGTGTCAGGAACAGGGGTATTGCTGAAACTGCTTTATGACATAGTTATTAACTTGTTTCGTTCTTGGTTATAGCTGAAAATTACAGACATCTCTCATTTTGAGACTACAAAAATATTGAATGTTTCATAACATGGCCCTGGCCTCCAAATTCCCCAGATCTCAATATTTTGAGCAGCGTCGGGAGTCCCGGAGGGCTCAGCTCCAGTCAGCACCTACCCCGCTTCTACAACTGCCGCACCACTAGCCACACTGGAATCCTCACGGCCTGTCCAGCTGTTCGCTTCTCTGCTCCACGGCCGTCCGCAGCCCCAGTCCCTGTCACCGTCCGGAGTCCACCCCAACAGATTGGGCCCCTCAGAGGGAGCCTGAGTCGCCCTCACCAGAGTGGTTTAACGAGGGGTGGGATGACGAGCCCCTGCCCTCGCTGCCTCTTCCTGCTGTTCCAGGTCACAATCCTCTTCTGCCGTCGGGTCCCGATTCTCCTCTGCCACCGGCTCCTGTTCCTCCTCTGCCCCATTGGCTCCTGATCCCTCGCCGGCTCCTGATCCCCCGCTGGATCTGGCTCCTGGTCCCTACACCAAGGCGTGGCCAGGTCCCGGTCCAAATACAGATTAGAGTCCTAAATGGTATAAACAAATAATCTTCTCCAGCAATCTAGGTTGGGGCATTCTGGATATTTGTAAGATGGTTTTGTGTTGATAACTTGTGTCCGCTGTAGAAGAAGCTAAACACATCAAATAATATTTACTGCAATAATAAGTCAATGAGAGATCGCAAGGTCAGCACACCTAATAATTGAACGATATTGAATCCCTTCCCTGGCATGGGAATACCAGTCAAACTATGTGTTCTCTCGAACCCCAAGAACATCCCAAGAAAGCTGGCAGGCAGCTTTTACCAGGTTGCATGGACCAGGTCTGTGTCTGTGCCACACGCTCTCTCTACTGGTGTACCCAAGGGGTCAGTCCTTGCCTTACTCTAATTCTGCATCTACACAAGGTTACTTGGCACAGTTATATCCGCACATGGTCTGTTCTATCATTGCTAGCCTTTGACACTCAACTATTATTCCCATTTCCCCTTTCTGATTCCTAGGTTGCAACACGCATGTCTGCATGCCTGTCAAACACTTCAGCTTAGATGTCAAGCTCAAGCCAAGTTCATTAGTCTTAATGTTATATTCTTGCTGTATTTAACTACACTGCTAAAATAATAAAGTAACATGTAAACATTATAACACCAAGTCAATTACACTTCAGTAAAATTAATCTTTCCAGTTAAGATGCATTAATGTCACCTGTTATGGTGCAAATGAAACAGATGACAACAGGTGCACTGGTGAGGCAGCAGCAAGACAACCACCAAGAAGTGAATAGTGTTGCAGGTGGTGGCCACAGACAATTACTCTCTCCTTATCCGTCCTGACTGATTCTTCTTTGCTAGTGTTCTTGTCAATGCTGGTGGCATGAGCCCACATCTGCAGCCCATTCAGGTTGTACAGGCAGTCCAGCTGCTCCAGGATGGCACATCCATACGTTTAACATACAAAGGTTTGCTGTCTCCCAGTAAAGTCTCAAGAACATGGAAGAGAAACCACGATACGGGCCATTACACGATGAGAGCTGGACAGGGCCATAGAAGGGCACAGGTATCTGCTCCTTTGTGTGAGGAAGAACAAAAGGAGCACTGCCTGAGCCCTAAAAAATGACCTCTAGTAGGCTTCCGGTGTGCATGTTTCTAACTAAACTGTCAGAAACAACCTGAGGGTGGCAGGAGGGCCTGGTGGCCTCTAGTGGGACCTGTGCTCACAGCCCAGCACTGTGTAGCTCCATTGGCATTAGTCAGAGAACACCAGAATGGGCAGGTCTGTCACTGCTGCCCCGTTTTCTTCACAGATGAGAGTAGGTTCACATTGAGCATGTGACAGACGCGAAAATGTCTGGAAACGTGTTGAAAGTAATGCCGCCTGCAATATTATCCTGCATGACCGGAAATACAAATCAAATTGTTAGCGGAGCGCAATGCCCCGGCCTAAAGTGGCCAGAGTGTGTAGGCAGTTCATGGATGACAAAGGCATTGATGTCATTGACAGTCCCTCATGTTTCCAGACCTGAATCCAATTAAGAACCTCAGGGGCTTAATGTATCGGTGCATCTGATGCTGCCAAGTAGCACCACAGAGTGTCCAGGAGCTCATCGACGCGCGGATCCAGGTCTGGCAAGAGATCCCCCAGGACATCGTCTGCCGTCCCATCAGGAGCATGCCCAGATGTTTTTCAGGAGTGCAAACAGGCACGTGGGGACCATACGTTGGAAAAGCCTGTGATTTCATTTGTTTACTTTGTTTTTCGTTGTGAGTTTGAATCCAGCCCTCAATCGGTTGGGGATTTTGGTCTCCATTGATCGTTGTTATGTAATTCTGTTCTTAATGAATTACACAATGAACTGTAAATATTTTGATCGTGAATATATTTTATTCATCAAGATCCAAGAAAAATGACGTTTAAATCATGAAATCTTCTTGTACTCAGTAGCCCCTGCAACACAGGCTGAATCGCAGGGTCCATCTAAACTGCAGTATGCCAGCGCCCTGCATCCTAATGAGTCCCCAGGGGAGTTCCTGTGACGTCAGGCCAAGCTGGGGACTAACCTGCAGCACAGCATTCAGGCACAAGCCGGGGGTTAATACATTTGCAATAAATGTTTGCGGCTGGAAGTGTTTACATGCATTGTTTAACCAGCTCAGATCTTCTAGAATCGGTAAAGCATTTGGATCTTATTTTAAAACATCTTAGAAAGTGTGTGTGGGTGAATGTGCAGACGCATACCGGTGGGGCAACGTGGTTTCTGCTTCTTGGCACACTGAGGAAATTACAACGGAGTTGGGTTTGTTTTTCGCTTTGCTTTTTTATTTTAGCACACACATTATTAATATTATCAAAAATGTTAGTTCTTAACTATTCTTAAAGATGCCCGCTATTCTAACAACCCGACAAGTCACCCCTCTCTGAAAAGAAAATATTACATCAGCTGGTAAAAGTGTCTGATAAGTACAGGGCTTGTATTTACCAACAAGTAAGGGTGACATTTCACACCTATCTCTAAAGTCAATATGCACACCCCTGCTCCTACACATCATATATCTCAGAGAGAGGGAGGGTGACAGGGCCAGGAGGAACGGGGAGTAAGGGGGGGGGGGAGCAAAGAAAGAGGAAAGGCAGAGAAGAGAAGATTGATAGAGAGCTGGGGGCAGAGAGGGAGAAATAGAGAGATAGAGGCCAAGCCGAGGGTGTGTATACGGTGAGAACATGCTGACAGTGTGAGCACAGCTGAGAATGCTTAACTCACACTAACTCCATGCATAGAGCTCCGCATTGTTCCACAGAAGCCTCTGGCTCTCTACCTCATGATAATTACAATGTGTTTAACTTAAAATATGCCTCCAACAAACACAAGCACTGGGTTTTTCTCTCCTCTCTCACCCGTTACACTCTCTGCTTCCACTCACCTTTGCTCAGCCTTCTGTATAAATCTATGAAGGCAAAGAACAAGTGTTCAATCTCTGACAGAATGTTAATGAGCTTATTGTACGTAACTTGCCCAAACCCGGGAACCACTGTGTCACAAGGGTGAGGAGTTACCTAGCTGAGCTAAAGCCTTGGCATTAGCTCGCAAAGCAGATTCACGGTTATTTCTAGCACAGCCTTGGTTCCCTACCTCCTAGTGTGTTCTGAACTGTCATCATGCTCACTGCAGGCATGAAATATACATGTCTTACATCACATCCTTTTCACAGTGTGTGGACACATGAACAATTCAGGCAGACTCCATAAATGACCAGACCACCACAACTCAAACATTCCCTCAGCATACCAGGACCCCAAATTGGATGACATCTCTTAAATCAGCACATCAGACTGCGATGAAAATAGGTTGAGCATTTACGGAACATCGTACAGACTAAATGAAACCAATCAAAGCCTCTTATGTTTTTACAGGAGACACTGTGCCACCCTCACTGATCATGAGAGAGTGAAATCTGGTTGGAATCTAAAATCAATCAGATATTTATGTTGCTTTTTAAGGTAATAGAATTTTACCGGAGTAAATGGGAAGACACAGGTGTTGACAAACACACACCTGTATTTTAAAATGTGTCGATGCACACTTGTGCGCCTAGCTGGCAGAGAGCCAAGATATGCCATCTGTCTCCTTAGACATCTTCCTATTTCTTATAGTCCTCTGCAAATATATCCTAGCCAATACATGTCAATATGTGACAAACACACCCCGCAGCTCGACGGCAAACACGTCCTTTGCTAATCAGCAAAACTGAACGGTGTCCCCCTGCTCTGGTTATTTCACCCGATGCCTCCTCCCCATATCTCTAAGCCTCCCCTTCCCTTTGAGGTGGATTGATATCTAATTATGTCAGGTCACTCGTCCAGATGGACCCTTTGCCTGTCCCTTTGTATCCCCCCTCGCCACTCACATCAGCCCTCTGACCTGCTACAGCATCGCCCTGGAAACCTGTCTGGGCTATTTAGGTCCCAACTGGCAGCGAGTAAAGGGGGAGGGGGGGGAGAGACTCTTTGGTTTGCTTAGGGAAGGGATGGACAGAAGGTTGGATGGGGGGAGAAGAGGAGTATCTGTACTTGGTATTCCAGGACGATCACATGGCTGGTTAAGCAGCATAAATAGATAATGCTGGCCATGCTGGCCATAGTGGCCATGTGTGTCTCTCTCGATGGCTCCCTGGCATGTTCATGCTTGCTGTTTATGTGGTCTTCTTACTCATTTGTCTCTCTCTTCGCTTGCTAGAGAGCTGGTTCAGTGCAGATAGCAGGTGTTCATTTGAGGAATGTTGAAACTCTGTCAATGTGGGAATTCATTAAAGAGATACTGAATATACCATCAGAAGTCTGACATTTTCCTGACATTTTCCTTTACAATAATATGTGGGTAAATATGTAAACCCGTTCCTGTATTCGCCTGGAGGTTGTCATGAATGAGTAACCAAAAAGGCTTTCATTTGCCTTTTTAAGTTATTTTCATTTTATTATTGTCACGTCACAGCCTAGTGGAGGCCACTCCCCTGTGCGCGTGGCACCCCGGCGTTCGACGTCGCCGGCCTTCTAGGCACCACCGTCCGTGTTTGTCTTGTTACCCATGTCCTGTGAACGCATCCCTCCCTGATTCCGAACAGCTGCGGCTCATTGCCGGCCTATTTAATCCCTCATGTGTCTTGTCTCTGCGTT
>JACXGK010000732.1:0-42634 GCA_016801125.1 Novumbra hubbsi
CAGTGTGACCTAGCCAATACCATTGTGACTTAGCCAATACCAGAGTGTGACTTAGCCAATACCAGAGTGCGACCTAGCCAATACCAGAGTGCGACCTAGCCAATACCAGAGTGCGACCTAGCCAATACCAGAGTGTGACCTAGCCAATACCAGAGTGTGACCTAGCCAATACCAGTGTGACCTAGCCAATACCAGAGTGCGAGCC
The DNA here is from genome assembly GCA_016801125.1 of Novumbra hubbsi. Classification (NCBI taxonomy): domain Eukaryota; kingdom Metazoa; phylum Chordata; class Actinopteri; order Esociformes; family Umbridae; genus Novumbra; species Novumbra hubbsi. Next base: position 206 of record JACXGK010000732.1, read on the forward strand.
AATGTCCTGCTCTGTCCATGTCCCAGTCAACCAGCCAATCAGACGGCCAGTCAGTCATACCAGAGAGGCGGCCTGCAGGGAGACAGGAGGGCACCAGTGGAAGAGGCCTGTGGAGTCCAGCACCACCTCCTCCGTCTGACCCACCTGCTGCTGCTCCCACACACACTCCCTCTCCCGGAGTACCTCTCCCTCTAGGCTACAGCAGAGAGGACACACACAGGTACCCTTCTAACAACACACACATCAGCGTGGCGGAATCTGAGACAGAATGGAGAGAACGCGGGGAGGGATGGGGAGGAGAGGAACGACAAACAGAAAGAGAGAAAGAAAGCGAGGGATCCAGAGCGGAAGGAGAGCTAGACAGATAGAGAGTGCAGGGCACCATGATTTATTTCAGCTGTAATCTGCTCACTAACTCATCTCCTCTCTGACAGCCTCTCCCAATATTAATGCCCAGGACGGGCTGAGTGAAGCGGCTGGGGAGCAGCCCATTAATCAGCCTGTCAATCCCAGCCTGCTATTCCACGGTGCTCAGCTGTCCAGGACCTAGCCTGTCCGCCTGCCTGCACCAGGCAGCCTCTACTGATGACAGTAGGTGTGTGGGGGGGGCTGTTAGATATATCATGCTGAATGGTCAATTAAGTATTTGTCTCAGCATGTTCACAGCAAACCTATTCCAGTGAGGAAAAGCTGTGATTTGTCACCTGAAGGGCAGAACTCCCAGCGATGGACGTCTGAAGCCAAGACTCATGGTGGAAGGTTGACATGACACTAATGGGAGGCAAAACACACAGATGACCCGACAAATGCAACAAAAAAAAAAAACATGTGAGAGACAGCGCTGTGGGACAGACGATCTCCTAGGTGACAGACCGGCTCATAGACACAGCTATTCAGAGTTTCTCTGCCATGAGTAAAACGGTTTCATGGAGCCTATAAGACAGATCGAAGCGCTGGGTGCTTTCTACTAAAACAAGCCTAGCTCAACTGTCCCGTGTGAAGCCTGGGGTATTCACTAGGATCCAAGCCGATGCCCTAAGGAGAAACATGAAGGATGAGGACTCCACCTAGTGGAGAAAGAAGGGAGTGCATCTGCACTCAGCAGAATGTCTAGTTTAAATTGCTTCTTTTCAGACAGAACTTAGTATTAAAATGTCTTGGAGTGCAATATAATTGTCATGGTATTGTTGCCTTACCGTCTGTCTGCTCAGTGCACCTACACATTTTTATCTTGGACATATCCTTGATGTTGCGGTGACACACAGAGCAGTACATACTGACCCTGACACACACACGCACACACAAAAAACGTCATAAATACTGTTAGTCAAGGCACTAGCTAATGAGCCCATGCTGAAGTCACACAGTACAGAAGGAACCAGTGGTAGCGTACCTTCTAGCATCGCTCACATTGCTGGCTATGAGGAAACCAAGGGTCCACTGCTTTATTTTGATGTGACTTGGAGGATTCACCAACACACTGACAAACCACAAAACACAGTGAATGCTGCAGTCCACCCACAAAACCCTGGGGTGTAAAATTAAACATGTAGATCTAAATGAGCCTGGAAACAAATGTCTCCACCACTAATGCTACAACCACAAGTCACCACGAACAGACACTAGCCACCACGATACGGCTCATGTAGCCCACCTTAACTCCTGGTCTCCGCTCTTGTACTCAATCCCAATCAACAAAAGTCCAAGCTTCAGGAAGCACAGCCTGACACCCACAAAAAACACACGCAGAAAGACACAAAGGAATTAAACAGGCAATAGACAGGCATAAAGAGATTTCATGTTGGGGCGTATAGATGCTCAGTCGTTTGAACACTCATGACGTTTTGTAGCCATGTCTTCACAGGAGCTTGCTGGTTGACAAACTGACTTGCTGGCCTGGGCGAAGGACATCCCAGTGAAGGAGGTGGACAGGTACTCTGTGTAGATCTCATTATAGAGGCCCTCTTTGTACAGGCTCTGGCACCTGTCTCCATCCAGCTGTAAAACAAGATCATATTGACCCATATTTGATCAAATGTTCTCTGGTAAGGTAGTTAGATGTCCTGACTAGGGACCAAAGGTCTCCAAGCACCACCCCCCCCCATTAAAAAACATGTATTGTTACCGTGATCTCGCTGTGCATGGTGAAAAGGTTGGCCAGCAGAGTGGAAAGGCCAGGCACCAGGCAGCTCTGAGACATGAAGCCCAGCTTGAGTTCTGCCAGGCAGATAACTGCATCCCCTTGACCCCAGTCCCAGTTAGGTACGTTCTGCAAGAAAGCCTGAGGGGCCCCACACAATCACCAGGTATATACGCATACACAGGGACACACACATTTAGGACCCATCCAGCAATAGAAGCCCGTGATGCGTTTTAAGATGTACTGTATATAGGAAGCAGGGCCTGGGAGCCTACCTTACTGTTGTGCATCAGCATCTGAACAATAACCCTGGTGTTGGGACAGAACTGTTTGATGGAGATCACCCTGGCAGAGGACAAACACAACGAATGCCTGGCAACGATTATGGAATCCTTTGACTGTGTGTGTGTGTGTGTGTGTGTGTGTGGGGGTATCGGTCTGTCGTTAAGAATTGAATTGGATCCACATTAGCTTTTGACAAAAGCAGCAGACTCTCTGACATCCTCAGAACTCATCAAACGTGATGTAATAGCAGACGGACAGGTAACGAGACCACTGAACCCTGCAAGCCCCACAAACAACCACAGGCTCCACTGAGATGTCCACACTATACAGACACGCCGAGAGGCCCCTCTTTTTGGTACACCTGCATGTTAACGGAAACACCAGCGGATGATGTGGCTATAACTTAACTCGGGGTGTGACATAGTCAAGCGGTTACTTTAGGATGAGGTGGAACGGGAAGAATCCACAGGGACCACGTGCCACGGAGTCACGATGTTATCGAGTCGGCAAGGACCACAATCCCTGAGTAATGTCTCCGGCACCTTTGTGGATCCACGGCGTGAAAGAAATGATGCTGTCTGGACACAAAAGGGGGCGCTACCCGATTCTAGATCGGTGTTTGTAATCAAGTGCCTACAGGCTGTAGCTCTACTTCACCGTAACCATTGTTATGTCTGAGCGGGGCCTGATATCTTAATCTCACAAGAGTTTTCTGTAAGCATGACATTCTGTAAGTTGTCGGTGGCTGACGCCACAACTATGCCTCCTATCCATCATCTGATTCCACCCTGGCCCACAGGAGTCTACACCGGAAGAAAGCTTCTCATTGGAATACTTGTGAGGGCAGGATTCCCCTATTCAGGTAATGAACAAGGTGCTAATGAAGTGTAGGGTAATAGTATAACACCCTCAAAGGCATCCTGGAATTAATGATATGGGCTACTATTATTCGGTGGCCTTTAAAAGGTCCTGAGGAATACTACAAGCAGTGGCCAATACCACCCTTCAGTAATCTCTGCCTAAATAGCCTCGTTACCATGTTCTTGACTCAACAGTTTCCTCCGTCCGAGGCCCCCTGATTCAGTAATTGAACCACTAGATTTCTTGTGCTCTGCAACGGTGTGTGTGTGTGTGTGTATTGCAACAACACTATGCTTATTTTGTCTCTCTACAAGCACTACTTAGCTTTACATTTTTTACCGAATTTCAATACTGCTGATTTGTGGGCCGTAAGAGCCATCAGGTTGTTTGCCATTGTTATGCAACAGAATGTCCTTTGCTTCCTTCATTTTCCTCACGAGTTTTCAATCACCTATTGGAATGTGTACATTTGTTCTGGGTGCATGCTTATTAGCAAACAAGGATCGGTATAGGTAAAACATTAGAAATGAACAGGAAGTATATAGCTCCTGTACCGTTTCAACATTCTGGTAGGTGTATTAATTACCAGAAGTAGATTGCGGACACAGTGAGAAACCTCCTCTTCCACTGAAATAAATGAAGCCTCTATTTCATACGTATTATCCAGACACTGATTGTTAGCATGGGGTCGTCTATACCAGCACTCCAAAATAGTATCTGTCCGTGTGTGTGTGTTTGTGTGTGTGTGTGTGTGTGCTTATCCTCCCTACCTCATGAGATTGCCAGCATCCTCCTTGTGCTGGTCATGAGTAAACCTGTCACAGAGGATCAGGCAGGCTGCTGCTTTATGCATCTACACAGAGGACAGCATAACGTCAATAATGCCACATACCATAGTAAACAACATCACCATCCCGTCCCCTTCCTGTTCCCAGTGGGTCTCCCTCCCTGTGTGGGTGACCCAGGTGTGTGTAGTCTGGTGTGGAAGATAGCCAGCAACTGATAGCCACTGTGGAAAAGGGTTACCTTCAAAGGGCAAACGATTGATCTAAGGAGAACAAACTAGCTTTGAGATTCTCTAACTGTTGACAGTTGGCTTGTAGTGCTAATGTTACGCTAGCACTCATGCTTGTTATTTAATTAGGGCTGTCAAACCAGGTGCGGCTTTCCAGGTGTGGCTATAGTACCTTGACTCTCTCCAGGTCTCTCCTCAGCATCACTGAGCCCTGGTAGAACGTGACCTTCAGGAACCACCGCAGGAAGAAGGCCTCCAGCTCCTTGTTGGGACAGAAGCTAGGAGAGATAGCCGTGTCTGAAATGGCACCATTTGCCCTATATACAGACACACTTCTTTACCAGGTCCCAAATGGGCTCAGGTGTAACGGTCTGTACTGGTGGCTCTGTGACTCACTTTCCCAGGAAAAGCACTTTGACATCAACCTCTCCTCTGTCCTTGTGAAGAAAGTCTTTCATGAAGGCAGAGGCACTGTTCAGAGTGATGTGACCACAGACCACTACATGACTAGAACACACAGAAAAGAACAAAAACATGGCGGGGCGGATATAAAACTAGAGATATAAAACGAGATACTACCACAAATTAAGAAGCATTAGCTGTGAGTGAGATGATTAACTAGAATTGCTATGGCGTCTTAGTAGTAGCTTTAGCGTATTTGTCTAGTATTTTTGAGGCACCGTTTGCATACTCACAGACTAGTTTTATTTAGTTAGCTGGGTACTGCTTTTGTTTAAACAATGCATGTAGTATCAGCTTTTTGTTTTTATGAGGCTGCCAGTTCCAGAAGTTTTTAACATCTCAAACGGGTTGCCCAAACTTGAGTGGAATAGTAGTGATGACAGCTGGATAGTCCTCTGAACTGTGTGACAAGTCATGACCCCGTCTGTTGCAGAAGGCAGCATTGCAAGACTCATTTAGGGGACCTGTCATAGTTTTATTTTGCTCTTGAAGCACATTGACATTGTACGAAATGTTTCAAAGATCAACAATTGATATTTTAATGACTCACGTCTGGCCTGAGACAGAAGGGAAGCTTCCATCAAACCTCTTCCTGTTGATGATAATCGCAACCACTTCTGGGACAAAGTTGGCAAACAGACCCTGACACAGATAAGAGGGAGATGAATCTCTGGCAGTGACCGCATCCCAAATGGCACTCTAAGGCCAATCAAATTGCCCCTGTGGGCTGTGGTTCTAATTAGCACAATATTTGGGGAGGAAATGGCTTCTGGGAAGTAGCCTGGATAGGATTTCTACAGCTCTGTCAGGACAGTCTTCTGAGACTTACCAGTCCGATGAAGATAAATATGACAACAAAGGTGCGTCCTAAGGTTGTCTTCAGTTCCACGTCACCATAGCCCACCGTTGACATGGTAACAACCAGGAAGTAAACACACTCAAAGTAGCCGATATGTTGGCTGTTGGAAACATCCAGCCAGGGGTCGCCGGAGCTCTCCAGCTGACACAGGACCAGGAGCACAGTTCATTCTAACTAGCATTGCAGCACATATCATGTAATACAATACTTTTGACCCATTTCCAAAGGTGAAATAAACATAGTATACTAACCTACAACTACTACCATGGTAACCCACCTAACAGGTTGATATGCTTTAACTTTTCAAGATTGCAAGTAAAGGGACAAGATGTAATGTAATCGAGTCTTGAGTCATTTCGCATTTACATTCTGCCGACTTACACTTTACCAAAGCTAAGATTCATCCAAACCAAAGCAACGTCAGTGCAACGGCTTCGTATACAGTTCAGTCGTGCCTCCACTTAATATCAAACTTATGTTAACCAATTCCTCTCACACCTGCTCTCTCACACCATCACATACACACCAGGTGGACTAAACCAGCAGAGGTCAGCAGCGTGCCTGTTAGGATGGCCACCAGACGGGAGAGTTTCAGAGTGGTGCTGGGAACAGAGTGGTAGACAGAGAACCACGATGACTTACAGGCGCACATAGTTAAAACATGTCACACTGCGATCCTGAGAAGGTCAATGGAGTCATCATCCTTAAATGTTAGCCCTGTTTCAGTATATATATTTGATGCCGTGTTACCTGTTGCTGTTAAATATGTTGAGAATCTGGAGAATGACTGGTAACTCCAGTATATGAAGAGCTCTGCTGAATCTCAGACCTGGGCCAGACATTCAAAATAAAGCATTAGCCACTATGGTTGGAGGTTAGGGAAAGGTTACCAGCACTTTTACAACAGAGAAATGTTACCTCAACCGTCAATTACAATTTTATGTACATACAGTCATGTGATAAAATAAGGACACCCCAGAAAATATTTAGTAATTATTTTTAGAAATATGGCCAAGCCAAACCCGGGTCTTAATCCTATTGAGATGATGTGGAGTGATTTGAAACAGGCTGTGCATGCAAGAAAACCCTCAAACATCACACAGATTAAATAATTCTGCATGGAGGAGTGGGAAAAATGTTTTCCCAGTTGATGTCAGAGACTGGTAGACAGTTATAGGAAAGTCTTATTGAGGTTATTTCAGCCAAAGTGGGCAATACCAGCTATTAGGACATAGAGTGTTCTAACTTGTTCCTCAGTTGGACCAGGTATGTTTGTAAATCTTTTGTAAAAATAATTGATATCATAGTTAACATGTCATTGTTTTTGGTTCAACTACATAAACATTATCTATAGATATTGTTTGAAAGAAGATTGATATGTCCATATTTAAAAAAAGTCCATGGTCTATACAGTAGTTGTGTAGGCCAAATTAATGTACAACGCTGTTACCCAGCCAGGCTCGTCGGTAAATCAGGCTGACAAAGGATGGAGTTATGGTGAAAAAATCCACTAGAGACCTCACGTCAACCCAAAACTTCAGCTTATCCTGGGCCGCTAGAAACTGGTGAACAATGACACAAAGGAAACATTGAGACATGTCCACTGCTAAACGGGAGATGTGTGACCTTATTCTGTAAGCGACTTAGTGGCCAAAAGCCTCACCCTGAGCCCAAAATACAGCAGGTGGCAGATGTTAAGGCTCAAATCAACGAGGAAGGCTACGCCATATTCTGTCATGCAAGACTCTACGGGGCTGAGAGAGGAGAGGAAAAATAGATGTTAGTTTTCATGTGTCTGTGACCTTTGTCATTTTGATCCCATCTTAGTGATATCATGATGCAACTCACTCAGAGGAGAGAACAATATAGGTCAGGAGAGAGCCAATGTTGAAACAGAATATCAGTACCATCTGTTGAGACAGAGACTGTACGGCTGAGAAATACAATAGTAAGACAGAAGAAAAACATGACACTGAATGCCTTGTTACTTACCAGAACTTTTCCAGGCAGATGTTGAGCAGATATTATAGAGAAGGCCCACTCTTTCAAGGCATTCCTTAGACTGAACAATGGCACTGCATTAACACTCTGCAACATCACAATAAGAAATCATAGTCACATATAGTAGAGCAATTAACACCTGAAATAACACTGTGTTGGTGGTAAGATAACTTTCCACCTTGTCATCTATTACTCCTTCCCTTACCTGTCTGCGTGTCCAGTCCAGTTGTCTGGGTCTGAAAATTCCAAGGTTACTGAAACCTCTGTGAGTGACCTTTCCGAGCAGCAGAGCCAATAGACCACCCAAGAATACAGTCAGGGAGGAGAGTACAAAGGCCCACCACAATCTTTGCCCCCGGTAAATGCAGTTGGCGTAGGAAATTGGAGGGTGGGTGTAGGGAATCTTCATAGCCATGAGTCTGTGCCAAATAGACGCCACTTTGTAAGGTCATGGTGTGTAGGTGTATTGAGGCAGGCGCTATCAGCCTTATTTGTTCGACCAGTAAGTAATTAATAAACGTCATTAATACATTTCGTGTTTTGGTAAATAACGACTAGTCGCCTAGTTTCGATTGTGACTTAAACTAGGCATTGGCACGGACTTTACAGAACAACGTATGTTTAAAGCCATTTTAGTCTTGTTCTTGACCACAAATAACTACTATACAGGCAACAAACATTAGCAGTTAGCTAGCCATCATTTTGAGAGAAGTTGTCATTTTTTTCTTACCTACAGTATTGTAAGCTACAACTGGCTAGAAATCTGAGGAACAGATAGTCTAACGTCCCACTTCAGTACTATATATTACAAATTAAAATATATATCTTAACAACACTGAATGGACATGAATTCTATTGAAATGTGTGTTAATAATTATAACTGATAGGTACCTGAGAGTGTTAGCAAACGTAAATCAAGTCCCTGGCGCGTTCGACAAGTAGGTATTCTGATTGTAGTCAAGAGTAGGATACGATTCCTGGGAGGCCTGCAAAATCTTATTTTTGGAATTAGGACATTTTCTGATGCCACACATGCAGTTCCCACCCAAGGTAAATGTCAAAACAAAAAAAGTAGTTTAAAAAAAAAATATGTATATTGTTTATCAGCTTGACCTTACACAAGAACATTTTGAGAACGGAGTCAAATTGTTTTCGCATCATAACCATAATGTGTAAATATGTTACTGATCTACAAACAATTGTTAAAGATTTAATGTAATTTGTAGATATGTGACTCCCCTGTAATCATTTCTCACATGGCCTGAGAGTACAGAAAGAGGCTAACAGGCTTTTAAACAATCCAGCGTAATTTGTTGACCTGTTTACAGCCAGTTATGCTTTTTAACAAGGTTTTCATGCAGTGGCGTACACATTTCTCTTAATAATATTGAACATTCATGTTCCAACTGCTATGCAAGGCTAATTAAATTGTTTATACCCCACCCCTGCAGTATCACGCACAACCCAGCAGAGGGAACCTATGATGCATTGATTTGTCCCAAGCAATATGCATACCAGACCATCATTTAGTTCAATTTAACATCCTGGAATGTTCAAATGAATGGAAACGATGCTATGATTATCTAATACAGAAACAAGGTGGGTTGTGGGCAAAGGAACACTGTAAATATGGTCCCTCTTTTGAAAATTACAATCCTCAGTACAATTTCAGTTTAAGGACATTTTGTGGAATACAAAGCTACAAAACAAAAATCAGGCAAACTGAAAAAAACCTCCCCTTTAAAATAATTTGGTTCTCATTTTCTCTAGCCGGACTACAAAATTCAGTTTGACTTCCATTTATAATATATATATAATTGTTTTAAGTAGTGTTTTCTTTAACACTGTATATTGCTTAATGTACGATTAGTTTCTCATTATCAACATTTCCAATCTCCACAGGACACAAAAGGGTTTATGCGCATCAGCATTTTAATTGACAAAGCAAGAACACATTGGTTACTATAGTAGCAGAAACATTATCAAACCCCAGAGGTTAACACTTTAAAACCAATGTCAAAAAATGTCCATAGGCACTGCCTAATCTGAAAATGTTTGTCTGTTTAAAGCAACCAACTCTGTAAGGCAACACAATGTGTCAAGTCCATCGTTGTGTCCAAGAGGCAACAGTGCACATTTATCAATTCAGATTTTCCAATAAAAAATACTGATCTTACTTTATAGAAAATGGCAAAAAACTCAATTTATGCACAGAATAACTTTTATGCACTGCATAGCAATGCTGTCTTTTCCCTACCTGGAAGTACAAGTATCAGTGTGCCAGTTCCCATTGATATACATTTGATAGTGTTGCTACTTACAATGTTTAATTTCTTCAGTTATCAAAACAAAAAAAAACAGAAAGCAAGCTAGCTCCCATAGTGAAGATTTACCTTTATACAGTTCGAAATCAAAAGTATGGTTATTTACACAAAGCATAGTTAGAGGTCATCCAAAAGAAAGTTGAAAGGTGGAATGCAAACTCCTTCAAAATCAAATTTGTAAAAATACACAAGAATACTGTGCATACAGAAGGGAAAGCAGTGGCATCGATCCCTGCAATTGGTTTAATTGAAAATAAAAACAGATTAATTACCCAAGACAATAAAATAAAGACAAAGGTCCAGAAAATGACTTTATACATGATTCATTGCATCAAAAACACAACCAATTTATGTTGACTGTTCAAAAGTCATTATGAAAATGGTAGCAGCTTGAGACGCTAAACCAACCAAGGTGCTAATCCAAGTGTCTCCTTAACAGTTATATTATTTTACAGTTAATTTAAAATGGTACCACCTTGCGCAAGTAATCAGTCTACTCTAACACAAGGGCAGCATTATACTGCTGTAGTTTATTCCAGTCTTCCATTGCTCCCCTTAGCCTTGCATGAAATCAGCTTCATGGTCTTTAGTAAAGTTGAACTTCCCCTTCAAAAGCCATGTACCAACAAGTCTTACTCTGCCACAATGGAGGGGATAAAACATAGATCCCTGTGGTGCCCCAGTAGCCAGTAGAGTTGACTATCTCCCCTATCAGTGTGTGGGGTATCCTGTGGCTCCCATACCAGCCTGGTTTGCTAGCATACTCCCATTCAATGCCTGTGTAGCTTCCATAACCCCACCGTTACTGAGGGCACTCACGCCTGTCCACCCAGCACTGGCCGGTAACTGACTGCAAACAGGGGAAAGAGACAAAACACCAGGAGGTTAGAAAAGGAGGCGATAGCATCTTGGTGTCAAATAGCACCCTTTTCCCTTTAAGTGCACTACCTTTGTCAAGAGGCTCTGGCAAGTGATAGGGAATAGGGTGCCATTTGGGGGAGACACCAAAATAGAGGGAACAACAGCCAGCTGAGTAGTTTGTGATAGATCAAGGGGGTCATGGTGTCAAAAGATCAGCACAAACCATAGACAGGAAATGGTATGAAAATACAGAAGGATTTGAGATTAAATGGCAACAGATTGAATGGGTGATTTGCGGGAATGGGCACGCACACAAAGCTTAGAGTGAAAGTAAAACAATGAGCCCATGCTATAGCTTTGTATAAAAATACAAATGTTATAACTCCGATGCCCCCCAGTGCTTCTGAAATGGGTCGATTGTGCAGTCAAAACTGGCTGTGTATATGCACACTTATGTACTATTTATGTACTATTGCAAGTTAAAACCCCAAACCAGCACATGGCATATTGATGTCAGATACACAGTAAAGGGATGTAACACTGGAGAGCATGTGACAACCTTAGAAACGGAGGGAATGTGTAGGATTTAAACTTTAACTCTATTTTAAAGCAGCTCTAGATTTTATTGACTTTAAAGGCTGTTTTGACAAAGCAGTGTAATTACAACAGATCTTTTGACCAATCAAGACATAAGAATGGATGAGATTAAAACCTGAAATAAATCAGGCATGTCTAACCTGTTTTGTCCTATAATCCTATTATACATTTACATGCAAATACACTTGGTTACCTTGCAATCTGAATACACCATTTCCAAAACTGTAACAATAACAATTTCAGATTCAAAAACGCTCCCAAGTTTCTGCATTGTTTGGTTCACTACATTATAGAGAAAATATTTCCACTTTGGTAAACTCAACATTTATTCTGCTATACAAGCAGGTGAAACTGTATTGTCATGTAACGTCGCTGCCAAAACCAATTTCATCCAGTTGAGACAAGAACATTTAAATGTAGCAATTATCTACTAACACATTCATACAACATCCCATTTCAAGTAGCAATGCTCTTTCATAAGGAGAGAAATTATGTTCAATTAAAGGAAAAAAAATTCACTGAGCAAAAGAAAGGTGTGCATATAGTAACGAGCAATGACGTGAAACTGGAAGTGACACGCACAATAAAGTATCCCTCTGTGCTGGAAGACATTTCAAAGGACAGGGCAGCAAGTCCCCTTTTCTGCATTCAACCATCCCAGGCTCATCGTTGTCTGGGACTATATAGTTTATCAAGAGGACACTTCAGGAACAAGTCCAATTATACCCTGAATCACAGCCACTTTGAAAACCAAAAATAACCTTCATTAGTGCTCTTTAGAAAGAAAAAAAGGGAAATTTAACAAATGATGAAATTGCTGTAATCTTGTCTAAAAAATATTATAAAACAATCCTGATTTGTATGTATTTTTGTCCCTCTAAACTGAATATGGTGGTGGAGGACATCGATGGCCATGTCCTTCCCCCGGCCAGAGTTGCAGGGATCTGGGGCGGGAGCCTAGCATTCCTTGGGAAGCCCAGCCAAGTAGAGACACTTTGTTGCAAGCCCTGGTTGCTGGAGGGGAGGAGAGACCTGCAGATGTCCTTATGTACTTACTTAAACCCCTGCTGGTTCCAGGCCTGGGCCTGGCCGTAAACCCCATAGGTGGGTACCTGCCACCCATTAGGGACGTACTGGCCAAGCTGCTGGGCATTGCCGTACCACTGGGCATATTGGCCGTAGGGCTGGGCAGCAAAGCCCACTTTGTTTTGCTGTAGAGGAGAAAGGACCACAGTATGAGCATGCAAGTGTGTGTGTGTTTGTGTGTGTGTGTGTGTGTAAGCCCTGCAGTGTCCATGAGAAGAAGCCTCTGGATGTGGTTCCATACCTGGGACACCTGCTGAACCTGCTGCATGGGGCTCATCATGTCAGGGGTCTCTTTACCCCAGTAGCACTTCACCATATGCCCCTCTATTGAAGTTCCATTCACAGACACTATGGCATGGGCAGCCCCCTCATGAGAGTTAAACCTGAACAGAGGAGACCATGCAAATATTAGTGGAAGGAAAAACATATTCCAATGATACCAAGTGCTTGTCAGAGGTTTATGTTTGATCTTGTGACATACCTAACAAAAGAGTATCCTTTATCTGGGAAAACCCGAACTTCCATGATTTGCCCAAAAGGGGAGAAGGTCTGTCTCATCAATTGTTCTAAACGACAAGAGGAAGACATGTCATACACACAGGACACCTAAACTAAAAAGCCACCCCTTCAACAACAGGTGGCCTGGTGTTAAAAGCATCTGATCAGTAACCAAAATGGTTGCTCCCAAGTCATTGCTGTAAATGGGAATGTCTCCTCTGTCAACTTAACTGGGAAAATATATTTACGTCTTTATTTCCCCCTCCCAATACAATAACACACAACTACTGACCTGTTAGACCGGAGCTGACTCCTCCACAGTACACAGTGCAGTTACTGGGGCTAGACTGGTTCACAACCTCATCAAACGACAGGTGTTTGGTATTCGCTATTTAAAACGGGAATGGAGATGAATAAAAACATCACAAAAACAAGAGGTTGAACACAAATGTATAACATTCAGCAATGGTAAAAAATTTAAGATAACACTGAACTGGTGAAATATCTACTTAATGGCAAGTCACTGGAAACCAATCACTTTCTTGCATGGACTCACTTTCGTAAGTGGTTTTAGGGGCTGGGGGCTTTCTTGTGGCCCAGTTGGTCCTGATCTGTCGGCCGCCTAGCCACTGGCCGCCCATTTGCTGAATGGCGTTCTCCGCATCCTATGAGGAGCAAAAAAGTAAATATTCATATGACCCATGGGTTCAATATAATGAATACAATATTTTTTTTTTCTTTTTTAAATATTCAAGTTAGGATTTCCATTGTATACACTACAACATTGTAGTCTAAACTGAACTACTTAAAGAAAAATGTGAAAGATTGTAAGCATCCACAAATTCTCAGATATTCTAATCTGAACAAATTACAATTATTATTATAAACAAAACCTACATCAATTTAAGAAATTGACCTTGGAAATTAGAGTAAGCATAGCACTAGGACTTTCTCAAGTCAAATCTAGTCAGACATTAACATTTCCAAAAAAGTTTGCCCAACTTAAGATTCTGTTGAAAAAACTTATGAGCGCTTGACTCAAGAAAAAACTAGAAAAAAAACTGCACCAGTTATATCAAGAAAATAGTGACTTGAAGTTCTTAGAGCCAGTATAAAGATTTAACTGGTTTCAGAGGGAGCTTATAGGGGAAGGATGACCAAAGAGGCAACAAAATATAAGATGTGTCCAATCTGTTTGTCAATTTTCAGAATCCCACATTTTAATAGACAAATATAACTGGTTCAACATTAAAACAATATGCGATTTCAGAGTTTGCTCAATAAAAGGCCACTAGATTGATGATTGTTATACAAGCCTGCTTTATAACATAATTCATTGAGAGTGCCCTTTTTTTCAACTCTAAGGCACATTTCACATTACTGCATTGCAAAGATAAAAAATTTGTACTGAATGTAAATTCACAAATTTTAGATTTCCTAGTAAATTAGATGTCCATTTGCCTGCATTTAGTATGTTTTATGAAGCCTGTTTAGACAGAAGCCTGCCTGAAACCTTTAAGAATTTCTGCTGACAGTTTTTTTCTACCAACTGTAGAATATATATATTCATAGCAGAAAATCCTTCCATTGCCCAGTGCTATGAGTACATACAGTGGGTGTAGAACGCCACCAGCTTTATTTTTTAGAATGTTTTTCCAGCTTTATTTACACAAAGCAAATAAAAGAAAAACAAAAAACATTGTTTTGTTTTCCAATTCTGGTGACTTTGATTAGTTGTTCATAGAGGACTCAACTGCTTAGCAGTAGTTTTAGCAATTCAAAGCCAAAAATCCACCATGGGTGGAACGTTGTGGGGATTTATATAGAAAGATTACAAAGGCTTTTTCTATCCTTTGGAAAGAATTAAGACCGTTAAGAAGTGGAAAGTGTATAGCCACTCCCAAAGCAAGCACAGACGAGAGGAGACTGCCCGGAGAAGTTAGCAAGAAGCCAATAGCAACTTAGAAGCGCTCCACAAATCTGGCCTCTGGCAAGAAAAGATAACACCCCTCAAAAAAGGCAACATCATGTCTAGTTTGAGCTGCCTGGCAAAACCCAATACATCTTTTTACCCCCAAAAAACATGCCAACTGTAAAGCACAGCTGTCCGTACCTAATGGCTGTAATATACCACCAAGTATTAGCAAAAAAGGCTACTTTTCTCCCACCCGGGTTAAATATTGTTTGCTACAGCGTGTCAATAAAAATGTTTAATTCCATGCTGTCAAAAGGTGATCATTTTGTGACTTTCTATACCCCATGTATAGAGGAGCCAATTTAGTTATAAGCAATCCTTCTTTATATTCCATCCAACAATAACACTTACCCATTTGTTGAAGAAAGAGACAAAGCCATAGCCTTTAGACTTCCCTGTTGCCATATCTTTGACCACACGAGCATCACTGAAGAAAAACCAAACATACCATTTACTCATTACCAGGAAGGGTTGTGTCAATTTTGAATAAACTGACATACACAAATGACTCTGTTAGGACATATTAAGCTATTAAACGTTTTACTAACTTAAGAGTGACTAACTAACTTTAGAAGAGTGCGTAACCATTAATGTTTAGCTACGTACGATATCCTCCCAAATGGCCCAAAGGCAGCTTTGACATCTTCTGTGGTGATTTCAGGACTAAGGTCTCCAACAAAGACATGGAAATGATCTGTTGGAAGACAGCAAAATACAAAAAAGCTTTCTGTAACCAACTGCTGAACTGCACAGTTAAAATTAACTGTGTGTATGGTGGAAACAATTAAAAAATGTGTTTTCTAAAAAACATCGATAACCGATAACCATGAGTGTCAAAACCATAACACTTACTGCTTGTGTCTTTTTTCTGACTGCTTGGCGTGGTGGCCCAGTTGACTTTAACCTCCTAGAGACAAATGGGAAGAGAAAAAAAACAGACAGGTGGGGTATGTGTTTATCATCTAGATATAGTTGCCTATTTAACAACCTCAGTTTGTGTGGTAGTTTAGGGTGTGAAAATCGAGCCACCTGACCACACAGTGTTAATCTCTGGATGCTGTGATGGGCAGAGAAAACAGAACAGGGACTACCTGAGCACTCCATAAACAACTGAGACAAACTACTGAGTAAAAGGTCTAAGTAACAAAGGACTTACAAACCAGTGACATTATCAACTTGTATTACTCCTGAAACGGTCCTTCATTACCTGTTGAGGATAAAATAATTTGCACTGAATATATAATTCTTCTTAGGATCTATATTAATGAAGCTATGGGACTGGAAAAGGCAAAGCAGTTGTTTAAGATCAGAGAAGGGAAGCGAATAAAATAAGCACACACTCATTGTAAGGGTAGCACATGGCTGGATAAGAGTCAATTTCCCTTGAAAAGTTGGCTTCAAATGTGTAAAGAATAAATGGTTTTGTAAAAGAACAATGAGGTCACTTACGATCAACCACAAAGACAGACATACAAAAGGCACTATCGTACTCTAGATTAAGAGCAGTAAGATCCTCATGCACCTCATAAACAAACATGACTGGTCAGTATTCCAACAAAACAATGGAGATTTGAGAGATCATACCTGCAGTGCAATAAAAAGAAAAAGTATTTGCCCCATCTGATTATTAATTCTAACTTAACATGTCTGATACAGAAAGATCTGTTCAAACTAAATCTAATATTAGATATAAAGGACCTTTAGGTACAGAAATGTACCAGAAATGTTTTTACACCTCGCAAGGTCAAGAATTGGATAACTTTTTACACTGACTGGAAATGTGAGAATATGCTGTGTATTTAGAATTCAACCAGGACTATAACAAAACAAATGACATAGTCATATATAAACACCACATAATAGTAGTGAGCGACTTGCAGGGCAACATTTTAAATGGCTTACATATTCGCCATGTTTTACACAAAGTGGTATGCTATTATTGCTAATGCAAGAAAACTATGTCGATTCTAAAAAGGGCAGATATCAACTTTTTTTGTGATCAACCATCTATTTACCTTATTGGCCTAATAGAGATCATTTTCAAAAAGTTGTTGTTTTTAAAGTAGTAAAGAAGAGAACAGAGATGATATACAAGATTGACTAGTCAAACAGGTCATTATACAAACCTGGTGCGTTCCCAGATACTAATAGGCTAGTTCTAATAGTCTATGTGTTTATGCCAATGAATTGCACAACAGGCTTATACCACTACCCACAGCTATGCTTTCAGTAAATGGAAAAATGTGTGAGTCATTTCTGGGTTGTTCTTCAACCCAGAAATACATTACAATTGAGTATTTAAGATAAACTTTTAATAAGTTTACAAACTAAAAGGCTATTAATGCAGTCTTAATAGGTAAAACAAAATATAGAAAAGTATTTTGCACTTTGATCTTAGGTTAAGATAAAACAAGTGGCGAGGCTATTACATATACTTTGTAAAGCATGAAAACATCAAGATTAATAATAATAATAATAATAATGTTTATGCAGGTTACAACAGAATAACAAGCGCTGTCAAGTCACTTTCTGATGTTGGCCATGAACACTTATCTGAGTAGCGGCGTGTGGGGCCTACAGATCCTTGGACGTTTCTGGATGATTTTACTCCTTGTTCTATGGATTTTGCCACAATTGCCAGTCTAGTTTCACTTCTAGAACGAATGTGCTGACTACATTTTTTTATCTATCCTAAAACAGGCATGGTATTTGAACAAATTACTCCAATAGCTGGCCCTAATTGTTGGATAACATTTTACACCTGGTGATCCAATGTTTAAATATATTATCATACCAATTAAATAATCACCAATCAGATGCAATTTCAGACTTCCTCTATACAATACTATGAACAACAAGACCTAACCAAATTCAATGTGACAGTCCAACATTTTTGAAAATCAGACAGGGGGCAATTACTTTCAACACAAATCCAATTGACTCTAGTAGTACATTTACTTACCGGGTGGACATTGCGATTTCACAAAGCAACTCAATTAAAGTTTTTGCCATTTCAACGTTGTAATATAATATTCCTGCTGTCGGTTTATCTCACAGTTGAGACCTACTGGTTGGACCAACTTCTGCACCCAATAACAACCCATCCCAACTCACCCTGTAGATACGATAGCTTACCTTACCCATAATCTTACGGCCATTCATTGCAGCCAGTGAAGCAGCAGCATGTCTGTGTTCATAGAACTCCACAAAGCAGTATGGGTCATTGCCTGCAGTCTGTAACAACAACACGCAGTACAATATGTTTGGTCAATCAAGAACCTTCACCAAGTGGTGTTTGTATTATATAAAACTTAAACTATTGGGTACTGGGATACTTACATCAACAATCATTTTACAGCTCTTGCAAGGGCCGATCTGTGTGAAAACCTGCAGGATGAGGGGCTCTGTGACATCCCTGGAGAGGTTCCCTACATATCTGGAGAAGATGGAAAAGGCCAACACTTGAGCAGGAAGTAACAACGTGTTCTAACCAGCCTTTGGTGGTACTGATGCACGACGACTTGGGTTACAAATCGATAAAAGACTATGCATTTATCGAGTTATTTAACGTTATAACCAGCGTCCTTTTTTGAAAGATACATTGGCGTTCCAGAAAAACGGAAAAAACGTGTTCAGTATGACACGTTGACGTGGCTATCATCCAGTCTCCGGGAGAAAGGCATGCATGTATGACGCTTAGGCCTCGACTTGGAATGTGGGGAATTCTAAAGCTGTACAGTACATTTAATTCATACATCTTAACATTTGTTTTTTCAAAAACATTACATAACATACAAATCGGCAAACGTCAGTGGCAAAATGAGTGTATATACGCCCGAATCTGTATCAGGTACGAGTTTTGATACTTGATACGTTGACACGCCGGTAATTTTAACTAGACTTCCTGCAATACAATGGACATGTGAACCCTTACTAGAGTTAAGTCGAGATGGAAATCAACTGCCAAGTTGATTCCCATCAATTATCCAGTATCGAAATAATTACAAAAATGTGTACAGACTAGTACAAGCAAGAAAACGTAGGCTACCGAGCCAACTCGTGTCTTTGTGGATACCTACTACAGTAATGTTAACTAGCTAGCTAACGCGAGGTAGCAGTAGTTAGGTAGCGGTGTTCTGACAAGGCTCGAGACATAAACTGGACGCTTTTATTTTGAACCATGAACTTTCTGACGTTTTATGAAGCTTAAAGTAACACAATTTAAAGAAAGTAATATTTTGCTGGCTAGCCCGCGTTGGCTACTTACAGGGTTTTGGGCTGCTCGTCGTCCATCATCATCATGCTTTCGTAGGTTGCACCCTGAGTGTTGTCCTTGTATATAGAGGAATACACACGCACTTTCTAATTTTTAAATATGTGCCCTTTGTATACTGTTAATGAAGATTTAAATACGTAAATATAAAAAAAGAGCAACAATCAAATCAATTGCTGACTAAGCAAACCAGCTGTGATTAGCTTGTATGAACAATGGGTACACTACGGAGAGGAAGATGGCGGAAAATTAGAGCGGATATGCACAGCCGCATGCGCAATGAATGTCCCCACATACAAAGTGTTAAGCCTCGTTCACACCAAGCACGGCCTAAAATCACCGTACGCTACCTTCAACGCAAATATCGCAATAACATTTCTACATCTTCTACAACCATTATCGCAAAGATGGATATTCTCGTTTTTTTATGTCAATCCGACGAACAGGATTTTTTTCAAAATAGGTTTCGTTGTAGTAAGTGAAATGAATACGTTGAAAACGACATTGTCCCCAAATTATTTCAACCCTCAAATATTTAGCAGAAGTCTCAAAATTTGCCGGATTGCAATTCTATTGAACTGAATTGACTTCCATCGAAACGGTTGGTGTGAACGAGGCTTTAGACAGCAGGCGTCTCTAAAAGCACGAATAATAGGAATATTTAAAATCCTATCTGCTTTAAACATGCAACAATAATGACTGCTCACGTGATGTAAGAAAGCTTTTTATGACAAAATCACAGCCAACTTTCAAATTGTAATTACGTAGCAGTATGAGAGATATTGTTGATAATGCAAATACAGATATCCCGTCCTATATTTCCGTCCTTCGTTGGTTGGCTCTCATTTTAGTGCAACAACACTGGTAAGGATGTATAATTCTTACATTTACCTGCTTTTATATTTTAATTTTACAAAATGCGTGCGCCGCCCGGGAATCGAACCCGGGTCGCAAGAATGGGAATCTTGCATGATACCACTACACCAGCGGCGCAGATAGCAGAACTTCACAACTAAGCGTATATGTCGTTTGTTGCCATGGATCAGCTTTGTTAGTCCAGCATATCCTAAATATTCCCAATCGGATTGAGTCTGAGGATTCGGAGTCCAGGGTAAAACCATGAACTTTTTTATTATGTTTCTCATCATGTTCCCATTCCCGAACCATGTATGCAGTGTGGCAGGGCGCATAATCCTTCTGAAAGAGGCCGCTGCCTTCAGGGAATACCACTGCCATGAAGAAGTGTACCTGGTCTACAAGTTAACTACAATAACTGATTGTTTGAATACCAGCAAACCTACCCTGACTTTGACATGTACCCTGGTTAGGAGATGATTAGTTAGTTATATAGTAATTTATGTGTTCCTTGAACTGCTGAAATATATATATATATATATATATATATATATATATATACTAGTCTGTAGTAGGCCCTGTTTCACCCTTTCTCATAAAGCCTTACTGAATCTGTACTTTTCAAACTTACAGGCAGGGGTCTCATGAATAAAAAAATGTAAATCCTATTTTGAAGTGGGGACCCTGGAAGAGGGATTTAAGTGTAACTGTCCTTTGTCTGCATCTTTCCTTAGCTGTAGCTAGCCATGAAATGTCTCCTAACCAGTCTATTGCTGCATGACATCATGTTTTTTTTGTACCATAAGCCTCCTGTCTCACACACTCCTTTCCTTAAGTGAGGTAAAGGAGTGACAGTGAGGGGAAAAGACAGCCACAAGTCACTCTCTTCACTCTCCTTACTGGGAAAAGGAAATCTTAAAGTAAAGCTGTTGTTTCGGTCTCTTCCCCCTTACCCTCCAAGACCTCAGGGGGTGACTCAAACCTCTGCAAACATTTCAAGATGACCTTAGATGGACCCTGTTTTAGACTTTGGCACTCAATCTTGCACAAACAGCCTGAAATTAAGCTAGATATCTCAATATGTATTTATGTTTATACCATAGGCCTTTTACATTCAGCTGTCATTTTTGTTATTGTTCATTATCTACTGTCCAATTGGCTTAACTGTCAAAAGGGGAAACTGTTGACATTGTAAATAAGTAGTTCTGATTTGCTCACTTTCAAACATGGCCTATTAATTTGTATCCACTTATATATGAATGCATACTGGTGATCTTTGTATATTTGTATCTGGGCAATTTGTAACGTTGGCTAAAAAGTGGATTTCGAACATGACAATGACAATCAATGCAAACTTACAGCCCAGCGTTGGGTAAAAACATAATTGCTACCTGGGTACATAAAGTTCCAATAGCATTACATTCTGTAAAAGCAAAGTTAACGTATGCAATTATTTTAAGATTTTATTTTATAGATATTTTCTTATTTTGATACAGAATTGTCAGACACATATAGCGTTTTTAAAAAAGAATAAAAAACTATTTAATACGACAATGAAAGCCTTTGGTGTTATTGTGCATAAAAGCAGATTTTACATTTTTTATTATTTCCTGCTATGCTTATTCTTCATCCATTATGTGGGAAAAAAATGTTTCATTGTTATTTTATTTTTGGTAAATTGTCAATTTGTCCATTTTCACATAGCGTACTGTACAATTACAGTACACAAACTGTTCTGTACCAAAAAGCTTTCAACATATGTACAATTATAGTACACAAACTATTCTGAACAAAAAAGTTTTCAACATCTTTATTGAGAATGCAAGGTTTATTGGGAAGTATTCCTGTTGGAGACTAGACTAAATCGTTTCTGGAAAACAGTCTTGAATGTCTGTTGCCTCCATCTAAAAGAAGTCCTTGGGCACCTTCTTAAGGTGGTACTAAGCACTGCAATACTATCCGGGTGATAAGAGCTGCTCAGGCCCAATTGGGACACATGAGCACCAAGGATAGTGATCAAATCAAGCTTTTGTTTTTTTTACAAGCTGGACTTATTTAGGTACCAATTGATTATCTGGTTTATCTTCATTACAATGCAGGTTTTAATTGCATTATGAAAGCCAAAAAGCTTCTGTAATAATTGTATTGTTTATTAATTAAAAACCTGTAGTTTATAATGTTGTTTCTAATGTAGTTTCTACTGCTAGCAAAAATCCAGTGTAGTCATTTGACTCTTAACACTTAAACTAAGCCTGACTGCCCCCCCCCTCCCCCTCCTGCATGTTTTAGATCTCTCCCTACCCTAACATACCTGATGTAGCTCATGAAGGCCTTGATAATGAGCTGATCATTTGAATCAGGTGTGACAGAGCAGGAACAGATCTAAAACACGCAGCACAGGGGGGCACCCAGGAGCAGGGTTGAGAAACACTGCCCCAGACAGGTCTGTTCATATCAATGGCACAGCTACAGACCACTCCAAGGTTGCCTTTTCCTCCTTTGGTTCTGTTATTTTCATGTTCATGAGACGTCTAGCTTCAGCAGAACACCTAATATTTTGTGAAGTGACAATGTAAACTAAATGCCTCTTTAGAAAAACCCATGACACGTATGACTTGTTCTCGGTGGCATGAATAAATGTTAAAATAATCAATTCATATCCTGTTTTTGTTCTTCAGACTTTTTGTAATTTACTCTAAAAAAGAATTAACTTTACCACAATGAATAAAAACGTATTGTGTATAATGGGGTGGTATTGACCTCACCAGGCTGCAATCCAGAAACCAACATGTCTGTCTCATCTCACTCTCTTCTTATTGGTCGCAGTATTATTCGGGAAAGTGGTCATAGCTTTCTCTGATGAAGGTAAAACGGCGTTGGGACTTATTAATGGAGGAAATATGTTTTTGGTTACCCCTTCTGCATCTAAATGTCTGTCTCTTCTCAAATTGTTCTTGTCTTATCTCTGCCATTAAAGAGACTGATGTCAGAGAACAAAGGCTCTGGAACACCTCCAGAGATGGTGGGTTGCCAAAAAGAGGAGTGATTTCACTAACACTTTCAGTCTGTAGATTTCTTTTAGCCAGGTGTAGAAAAAGTATTTCTGGCTCGGCCTTCGTTATTTAATGTATTATGGGTAATGTAGTCCATCACACTGTTGCCCTCAATCCAATTAACTTGGAAAAAAAACTACAGTTACAGTGTTGGTGCCGCACGCACAATTGTGTGGGGCCCGAAGGAGAGTTTTTAAGGGAAATCAAGGTTGCTGAGTCGTGTCGTGTTGGGAATAGCAGTGTCTGTGGTATGTAAACAGATTTGTATTATATGAATTATAGGTATAGTGTTGTGTAGACGTTAAACTGACGCGCATGTGTTAGAAGTACCTTTCGTTTCTAAAGCTAACATTAGATAGCTAGTTAGCATTTAATAGCTTGGGGTTGTCGGAATTAGCCCTTTTGTTCAGTTGTCAACCCGTGGCCAGCCAGTCGGCTGTGTGGAAAACAAAATAGCTTCAATCGCTAGCTAGGCAATTACTATGTGGAAAACCACATGGAAAACCGCATAGTCGCTACAACTAGGTTATTACTGTGTGGGAAAGTAGAAACATTTGCAAAGATATGTAGCTAACATTAGCCAACATACCGGCAGTGTAAACAAGCTGGTCCTCGGTGAACACAATTGACTGTTGTCAACTGAACATTACAGTTCAATTGACATGTAATGTAACGTTGTTAACGTACTTCCGAGCCTCAAGCGGTTTTTGTTTATCGTTAGTAACTACTGTACGCTATAGGATTAGCAGCACTGTTGGATAGCTACCTAATGTTTTTTAGCAAGCTACTAACATACAATGTACACAAAATGTTTGCGAGCTAGCAATTTTGTTAACGTTGGCTTAATCTCGTTCCCAGACACTTCAGTGAGGGGTGAAATGCTTAACTGTATCGTTTGCTTGAATTGCAAGCTGGTTAGCTGACACAACCGGTGTTCTGATGATACGTTTTTTTGGTGATGATCTGATCATCCACATAAGCCTGTTTTTCAACAAAGTGATCATTCACATTATTGTATTTAATTCAGTCAGCTCACGTTACGTTGCGTTGCGTTCTGTAGGTGGACAACAAATGTTCTTGCTAGGCTATCGTTGCCTGGATAAAGAGGGACCCCTGATCGTACAAAGTCATATGCTTAAGAGAATCAGGTTTATTGCCAAGTAGTTTACCCAGACAAGGAGTTGTTGTATTGGTGCATGACAGTAAACACAGTAAGTGGTAAAATACACATCAACTAGATACAATAATACAATAAGTTAAAATAAACTCTACCATATAAGTTGCATGTACTGCAATGTGCAAGACAGTAGTCCAAATAAGTGCATTAAGTTAGAGGGCGGAGGGGGTCAGTGTCAGTGGGGGTCACCTGGCCTTGTTCATGGGTAGAAACTTTTCTTGTGGCATGAGGTATTGGTCCTTATGGATGGTAGCCTCCTGCCGGAGGGGAGTGACTGAAACACTTTGTGTTCAGGGTGGGAGGGATCAGCCACAATATATCCTGCGTGCCTCAGGGTCCTGGTGGTGTACAGGTCCTTGAGGTATGGCATATCACCTTCTCAGCCGTCCTCATGATACGCTGCTGCAGTCTGGCCATGGCATTGGCTGCAGTGTACCAGATGGTGATGGGGGAGGTGAGGATGGACTCAATGATGGCTGTGTAGAAGTGCATCATCATTGCCTTTGGCAGGTTGAACCTCTTTAGCTGCTGCAGGAAGTACATCCCCTGCTGTGTTTTTTCTGGTGATAGAGCTGGTGTTTTGCTCCCACTTGGGGTCCTGGGTGATGATTATGCCCAGGAAGCGAAAGGACTCCGCAATGATGACTGAGGAGTCACACAGGGCGATGGGGGCGGGTGGGGCTGGATCCTAAAATCCACAACCATCTCCACTGTCTTCAGAGCGTTGAGCTCCAGATTGTTCTGCCGGCACCAATTCACCAGGTGGTCAATCTCCCACCTGTAGGCGGACTCATCCTCCCCAGAGATGAGCCCAATGGGGGTGGTGTCATCTCCAAATTCAGGAGCTTGACTGAATGATGATTGGAGGTGCAGCTGTTGGTTTACAGGGAGACGAGCAAAGTGGAAAGGACGCAGCCTCGAGGGGATCCAGTGCTGATGGACTGGGAGTCTGGGACATGATTCCCCAGCTTTAGGCGCTGCCTCCTGTCAGACAGGAAGTCTGTCATTCACCTGCAGATGGATTCAGACACGTGCAGCTGGGAGAGCTTGTCCTGCTTCAGAGCTGGAATGATGGTATTAAAAGCAGAACTGAAGTCCACAAACAAGATCCTGGCATAGGTTCTTGAAGTTTCTGGTTGCTGGAGGATGAAGTCTTCTACTGACCTGTTTGCTCTGTAGGCAAACTGCTGGGGGTCCAGAAGAGGGTGGTTTATGGCTTTGAGTTGGGACCGTACAAGGCGCTCAAATGACTTCATTACCAATGAGGTTAGGGCGACGGGTCTGTAGTCATCTGTAGTCTTGTGATCTTTGGTTTCTTGGGGATGGAAAAGTTGGTGGAGGTCTTGATGCAGGCTAATAACAGACTGGGTGGGGGTTGGAAATTGTGACACTTGAGTAGATGTCAAATACCACTGGGACATGTATGGAGTCTAGATAGAGAATGGGTCTATTCTGGCTTAGTATCATCAACTATTTATGGCAAATTAATCAGGAAACCAAAGTCTCATTTGTCACAGATGTTTTCACATTATTTGTTCTTCCCCCTAACTATTGCTGGAAAACATAGCCGTTACTGCTCTGAATCAAACCTAACTTTTTAACCAATGTTTTTTTTCTTTTAATAAGGTGATGTCATCTGTTTTAGTTGGAGAAACAACTTGTTTGAGTTATTGGCATTTCCTTGGAAAAGGTCATACTTTGTTCACTCTAGTCTGAGCAAAGGGTCAGAGTTCTAAACTACAGACTGTGCATAGTGAAGCAGCTGATGAGGTCCTTTGATTTTGGACATTGAGTTAACTGGGGTCAACAATGTGATTGTACCAATGACCAGCTGTCAGATTGTCTGCCTACCTTGCTGACAATGGATTGTTTTTGCTTGTTTGTAGGACATCTGATATAAGTTTCTTATGTTTGTTTTCAGGAATGTCCTAGTTACCCAGGCTACATGACTGAACTCATGGTTGATCTTTCTCTCTTTCTCTACTCCTCCTTTATCTTTCTGGCACTCCCTTCACCTCACGTTTGACCATTTCTTCAACTTCTGTCCTCCTCTGTGCTGGATAGCTGCTGATCACGGAGCAGAATAACAGAAGCAGTGTGCCATCATCCTCCTCCTCCCATGTCCCCCCCTCCCACGTGTGTCCCCACCAGTCCCCTCATTGTCTCGCTGTCTTCTCCAGCCTGAAGCCCTCCTCTCCCTCATGCTTTGGACAAAGCCAGCACACTGCCAGCCCAATGACTGCCTGGATCGTCTTGCCTGTCAGCCTGTCAGCCTTTTCCATCACAGGCATATGGATTGTGTAAGTTATCAAACATGTGGCCGACTAACCAAGAGTTTACCAAAAAGTGACTCCTTTATTGCATGATAATGTTTTTTTTCCCATAGCTATGCCATGGCGGTGATGAATCATCATGTTTGTCCAGTGGAGAACTGGTGAGTGAATATCCTGAGGAATTATTTTTATTAAAACCATTGTGCCATTAATAAGGACTCACATCGGATTCAGCCTATAGCCTGCCTACATTGACTTGATACTACTGTGTGTCATGTGACTGAAGAAAAAACAAATGAGTTGAATTGTTTTGTCTGTTGTACAGGACCTACAATTTGACATGTACAGAGGAGATGGCAAGGCCAGGTTTCCCCAAGACTTGCTGCACCTTACAGGACATCCCCCTTATCAGGTCTCACATTCAATGGATTTCTCTCTGTCTCATTATTTGGTCAACATTAGTTGGAAGAAAATGCAATGCATTTGGAGGAATGCTTTTGTGTAGAAAATAAGTCAAAGGATTTTATTCACCAGAAATGTTTCTCTAGGTAATCAGTTTTACAAGTCTGTTTCAAATAAGTTTTGCCTCCCATCCATCTGTTCCAATGCAAATTGGCCAGCATCGCTCTGGTAGCAGGGAGTCATCATTAGCAAGGAATTCCTGATGTCATTGTGCTTTAGCAACACCCTCAGGCAGGAAGCCTGCAGAGTTAACTGAGGTCGTCAAATGAGCGTGCGTGTCCTTGCAAGCGTTGAGCCACGTGACTTCCTTATTCAAAGGGCAGTGTGGGAAACAAATAGAATGGCTTGGTGCAGATGACTATGATCAAATCTTGTTCCATATTTTTCATGACATTTGAGTTATTTAGCAGATTCTCCTGAGTAATTTACAGATAGTTCATACATTTTAAGATGACTAGGTAGAACAAACTCAACTCAGTTGTTGTAGTAGTAGTAGTTCAAATATTGTAATTAGTTAAGATGATTTACTTCAGAGGTGGCAGCTGTGGATTTATTTTAAATACCCTTTAAAAAAGATTGTTGTGTTAAACTAGTGGTTTGCTTACCTTTTCATAACAATGGATTTTTGCCTGATAGTCATATACAGTACAGGCTCAGGCAGTTCCATTAAATGAAGGCCTGTGAGTAGGTTCTTCATCTGTTTGATGTGACCTCTCGCTTCTTTCCCTCACCTCCCTCTTTGGTCTCCTATAGTAAATGTGGCTCCTTCCCCCCTGAGAGCTGCCTCTTCAGTTTGATCGGTAATGTCGGAGCCTTCATGGGTACGTATATCCTCTTCCTCATCACATGACACCCTGTTCCCTATATAGGGCCAATAGGGGCAGTAGTCAAACATGGCCTCTGTAGATGTTACTAGGTTGTTATCTTCAGTCCACAGCCAACTATCCACTAGAAGCTGTGACTCGTCACTTATGTCTTTATGTTTACTCACCTATTTATTTTGTATTTTCGTCCAGCTATTACACTAAATTGTCACTCATAATACATTGGTTTCCTTACTGTATGATTTATGGACAACTTTTATTTTCCTGGCTCAGTTTCAAAATGGTAACGTTTATCATCTGTCTTGAATCTCATTGAAGTCCCAGCACCCAGCTATATCAGCATTTGTGATATCCAAACTATCTAAAAGTATAATTAAAAAAACATGTTTTTCAACAGCCATGTAGATAGTTTGAACATAATGTGTGAAAAATATAATATTGGTAACATGACTTGGAATGGGATTTGTGAAAAATTTGGAAAATATGTACTTTTGTAATTTGGTTGAACTATCACTTTAAGCACTGAAGGCTCTAGGTTTACCAATAACGTTTTGCAGCCTGATTCCTAGTTGTTTGTTCAGTAATGGTGGTAATGATCTGAAAATACCTATAAAAAGATAGGGTGTCTCAATAATTTCTTCATAAAACCTCCTTATCTGCACAAAAGTCAATGCAGTGCAGAGTTAATTTGAACTAAAAACAAAAGTAACTTTTGAACCGAGTGTCCATTTATAGCTGATCTTGTATGCACTTTCCCTGTATACTGCTGTGCATTTGTTGTTAGCTACTAGTCATCAGCACTTGTGAAGTTCTTTTAATAGGCTCTGCAATTAATAATGGATGTACCCCACCCCCATTATCCATGTCCGACTTCCTTTTCTGTCCTGTTCTCCACCACTTCACCACCTCCATTTCCCTGTGCTCCTTTCCCTACTCCTTTTATATGTCTCTCTCTCTCTCTCTCTTCAGTGGTGATGGTGTGCTTTTTACGCTATGCCCAGGTGATTGAGCACAGCCATGGTTGTTGGATTAACACCAGTGCCTTGGTATCTGGCTGCACCAATGCTATAGGACTGGTCATGGTGGGAAACTTTCAGGTGACTCTTCTATATCTGTAACTGTTACACATGTCCTTCTATGGATTCCTGCCCATGGAGTCCTCAATGTCACTGTTATATAGAGCAACTCAATAGAATGCTGAAGGATGTTGCACACGGTCAGTACCTTTTATCTAAGTGGATATTTTGTCAAGTCCTTCATGGATTTCTTTATTAAAGCTGGCCCACAATGGAATTACATACGCCATATTTGGATATATATATTTTTTTTTTTTGCTTAACATATAGAAGTAGTCCCTTTCAAAATTGAATGCTAATGGCTACACATAATTTGAATCTGCTTGTAGAGGTGCTAGTATAAAGGAATCAGTGGTTTCACAAAGTCATTTTTAGCTGTAATGCTGTGTTGGCCTAAATGTTGGCTGCTTTTGCTCTGGATTCACGTTTCCCCCAGCATTCCCGAGTTATCTTAACCACTTTACCGCATTTATTATTAAGTGGGGGCTTCACTATAGTATCTCCTTTGTGATGGGATGTTTCTTGTGTATGTGTCTCCGTGGTTTCAAAACAAGCAATGTGACAGGGTGTGTATGGTCTTCTCAGTTGGGGAGGTTCAAAGGGACAAACATTTGTGTTTATGGAGTGACATGTCTTTTTTTGTGTCTCAAATGTATGTTTTCCCTTTCCATGGGAAGAATAACCGTGTTCCCCTCCTCGGACAGGTTGACCATGCTAAGTCTCTCCACTACGTTGGCGCTGGCGTGACCTTCCCCGCCGGTCTGCTCTTCGTGTGCCTGCAGTGTGTGCTCACGTACCGGTTGGCCGTCACCGCCCTGGACTATTGGATGGCACACGTCCGTGTAGCCCTGGCCGGCGTAGCCCTTATCTCACTGGTTCTCAGTATCCTTCCTGACTCGCAGGGATTGGGGGGAATTTAAGGGTGTGGCTGGGAAGTATGTAATCCCATACCAAACAGTTATATGTGTGAAGTTGTCAGTAACAGTGCTTTCTAATTATAGAGTTGTTGCGTTGTGGCCATAATTCAGGAAATTATGTATGACTATCCTCGGTAGTATGAAGCCCTCAGAGACAATGGTGATTGTTTTGACATGCTTCTGTCCAACTATGAGCGTGGTAGACTCAGGCATTTATTCAGAACTGTATGGGTTAAAAGTAATTCAGGATCAAAGTATCTTTGCTTAAATTATTCCTGCAACAATAAGAATTTACACTATATGGACAAAGGTATTGGGCAACACCTCTTAATCATTGAATTCCGGTGTTTCGTTCAGTCCCATAGCCACTGGTATATAAAATCAAGCACCTAGCCATGCAGTCTGCCTTCACAAACATTTGTGAAAGCATGGGTCATGTTAAAGAGCTCACTGAACTTGAGGAGGCCACTATTGCAACAAGTCAGTGCAAATGCCTGATGAACTGTAAGTAGTATTATTGCAAAGTGGAATCCTTCCCAGAAAAGTGGAAGCTGTTATAGCATCAAAGGGGGGACCAAATATTAATGCCTATTAATTTAGAATGGGATGTCATAGAAGCTCCTATAGGGTGTAATGTGTCGGTGTCCCAATACTATTGTCCATATCGTGTTTATGAACTGTCTGGCCTCATGTTAATTTTTGACCACAGCGGATGTAGTTTTCTTTATAATAATGCACTACATAAGGAAGAGCGGGCCATCTGGGACAGGATTTGGCCCTTCCTCCGTTGTTCCTGTTCCTTAACTCCGTGTTCCCCAGGCGGCATCTTCTTCATCCACGAGAGCTTTGTTCTCCAGCATGCGGCGGCCATCTGCGAGTGGGTCTTCACAGTGGACATCCTGGTCTATTATGGCACCTTCACCTATGAGTTTGGCACGGTCACCAATGAAACCATGATGGTGGGCCTGCAGCAGACCCACCACCGCTCAGGGGTTATGATGGGCGGGGGGAGCGGGGCCATGGCACTGTCCATGGGTGGCAGCATCGGCGGGGGCTTGGGGGCCAAGGGCCTTAAATCCCCTGGAGGAAGCAGCACGTCCACCCACCTCAACTGCACCCCGGAGAGCATAGCCATGTTGTAGCTCTGCCGGGGTCCCCGGTCACCGTGCCGCTGCAGAGGGGAATCACCACACAGGCAGCAGATGTCAGTGGGAGGGATGGTACTGGCCAGCCAAGAGGAGGAGGAAAGGCCTCTGAAATCACACGATATGATTGACATCGGGTTGGCATTGCTGTATGGGGTTTTTGTGTTGTAATAAGCCGTCCATTTCTCCACCACGGCCTGATTTTCCTGTGCTTCAGCAGCAGGAAGAAAGGATCACTATGTGACAGGATGAGCGCAGCGTTGCTGGGAATGTTTCCAAGATGGCCGCTCGGCATCCCTGTACACTGACGGCATGATGGCTTCTTTCTCGAGGGTCAGTGTCGACCGACCGGTCACTTAGGCTTTTGCCAGTGTTGATCCTTGTCAGGTTAAGATGGCAGACCAAAAATGGTTTCTTTTATATGGCAACACAATGTTGTCTTTTTTCCTGATTTTCCACAGACTTCCTTAACATGGCAGCGGTGTGTGGTATGGCCCATTCAGCCTGGTTCTTATGCCATTCAGCTGCATGCCACACTATGAATGAGAGTAAAGTCTGTGGTTGGATTGCTTGGTTTGACTTTTGTGTATACTCTGCCAATGTTAAAGCGTCGTAGTAAAACATATTGAATGTTTGAGAAGTGGAACAATAGATAGTCTACCTTAATGTACATGACAGGTACAGGTACTGTACGCACATGCAGGTACGCACATGCAGGTACTGTACGCACATGCCTTTTTATCAAGTATAAATGAAGTGTAAAACAATTTGTGAAATCAGCAATGTAATTTGTTAAGACAATTCACACATTTTGTGCACAATATCTGCCCAATGTCTTGAATAGCTGCCTCAAGGGGCAAGTGACATGAATGGCTTTGTTTTGTTATTGTTTAAAAAGATTTCTCTTTATTCTATTATTAGTCATTACATTCGTTATTTCCTAAAAAGATTGCTATGTATCTTACCAACTAATATGATGTGAGCTTGGAAGACTCTCAAACCTGTTGGGCTTTTCACTTGTTAGCCTTTTTTGTCAAGACAGGAAGGATCGTTGGTCGATTCAATGCTGGAGCTTATGTTCCAACTTTGAATTCTGAAAACATTTTCCATGGCTATAAGTTAGGGTTTTGGTTAGGGACAATGACTAACCCTGATCAAAATGTCTTTGTAAAGCATGCAACCTGTTTGAAATATAGAATCTGTCCTCAACATTGAGAACCATTTGATATCTGCCTTGCTGACAAATATGCCTCCAGAACAACATTCAAGACAAACGAAACACCTCTGTTACTGTGGCAATGTCTGTGTCTCACTCTTGCTTGATTTGTTTTATGTCTTTATTTTGCCACAGAATGTACCCCAACTGTTACCCACATGTTGAATGGCTCATTATGTTCTTGAATGAGGTCACCTTATTGTTTTTCATCTTTTGTGGTGCAATAATGGATATTTCATCTGCCAAAGCAAAGTACACTCCAGAGCAGTCGGAGTTCTGCCTTTTAGCAAGGTGTCTGATGACTTCTTTTTGAGAGTTTTAACACATTGCTGTTTGATTCTGGTCTGTCATAGTATAAGTAATGGGTTGTATGATCATTAACCGGTTAACCTGTAGGCAACAGTTCATTTAGGAAGGTGCAAATATGACTAACTAAACCACTAGGTGTATCTATTTTATGGATTCCGGGCTGGTTCCTTGGACGCCTTATTTGAATAATGAGGGCAATTCAGGCTCCTGCAAAGACTTCTCTTCAAGCCTGTTCGTAATGTGCTGGTGAAAATGCTGTTTGTGTCGAGAGCACAGCTCATACGGGAGGAGCATCTCAGACAGTGTGTGCTCTTTAGTGCCCCCTGTCCATGTAATGAAGTCCTGCCTTTGATCACACTGGTCTGTTTAAACACTAAAATAAGAAATTGAGTAAAGGTAGCAACAGAAAGCTAATTGGAAAGTTTTTTTTTGGTCAATCATGTACACACATCTATGCTAATTGCCTAGCATTTTTGTCAGGCTGTTAAGAATTACATTTATTTATTGTCCGGAAGGCATCTAAAATATTCAGTCCTTTATTTAATGTACCAGTTTGTCCCCAGCCTTACCTTCTGAAAGCTGCACTTTCCTAATTGGTCCATGTGCATGCTGCTCAATTTTTTATTTGATAACGCATCCGTTGGTCCATCTATTTCAACTAATTCGAAGTGAAAGATATGTGGATACTTGGTCATTTCCTGGTTGAAGACGTGTCTCTGCTGTCCACCAATGTACGACGCTCCTCAGGCCATGGCCAGACTCTAACCCAATTAGAATGTATAAAATCACAGTCTCAGTCTGGCTGTGCCTTTTGCAAGCATTGTAAATGAAGGATATGGTTAAAGGGGCCTACTGTTGATGTAAGAGGTATCCTAAATCAGCTCTCCTGCTCTGAGATGTTAATGATGTAAGCCCTGATGTATAATCAATGGTATGGACTAAAGATGTCTATAAAGACGTTTATTTTAACCTTGATAATCACGGCAGTCTGATGTGTCGATGGATTTTGAGTGTTGCTTCTAATATGGAAATGCATAAGGATATTCATTGTTTTCAGTTCAGTTGCTTGTTACATGTACTGTATGCGCAATGTTGTGCAAAATTGTTACTGAAGAAATTGTTACGGAAATAGATGTGTATGATGGTATGTAGACCAGACAATTAAATTGTCTCCCATTGCCAAACATCTATAAATGTAATTAGCTGAGATTGTTTAGAAAGAAAAAAACGCACAATTTAGTGACTAGCAACTCATTATACCGCAGGTGACAATGTTGAGTAAAAACCAAAAACAATTCTAACCCATCAGCACCATTTGGAGGACAATCATTTCTCCAAATGAAGTAATCAAACGCAAGTCAGCAGTTTGTAGGCCGTGCTTTCTCTGTAGTAGGCCCCAGGGACTGACCCGACTATCTTTCTCTGTAGTAGGCCCCAGGGACTGACCCGACTATCTTTCTCTGTAGTAGGCCCCAGGGACTGACCCGACTATCTTTCTCTGTAATAGGCCCCAGGGACTGACCCTACTATCTTTCTCTGTAGTAGGCCCCAGGGACTGACCCGACTATCTTTCTCTGTAGTAGGCCCCAGGGACTGACCCGACTATCTTTCTCTGTAGTAGGCCCCAGGGACTGACCCTACTATCTTTCTCTGTAGTAGGCCCCAGGGACTGACCCGACTATCTTTCTCTGTAGTAGGCCCCAGGGACTGACCCGACTATCTTTCTCTGTAGTAGGCCCCAGGGACTGACCCGACTATATTTGAGTTTCAATTGAAATGGCCCCAACCTCTTCAGGGTTCCCCAATCATTTGGAAGACACATGTTTTGAAAACAACATTATGGCCTGTATAAGGTATTTTAAATGCCATTGGCCGTTGTGTAGCTAGTTCATTTTCAGATGTACAATGCAATCACTGGTTGTTTTTTCTTAAAAAATGTTTAAACTGCATTTTCCAGTTTTCTTTTTGTCAGCTACCTCTGTGAATCCAAGTGGATTTCATGTTCCGAAGCAGAGCAGATGTTTAGATATTTCATATTTCTCTTGACAAAAATAACTTTGAATCTAGACTGGAATTTACTAGACAGGCTCTACAGAAAAGCCAAGACCACTGACAGTGAGTTTCTGACACCTACATTCTTTTGCTTCTTTGTATGTTTATTCTGTTTGATATTTTGACCTTTTACCCCTAACCTGTACCTGCCAAAAAGTATTTAAATATTTTATTTTCAGAATCTTTCTCTGATAACTGAATTACAGTCTTCATATCAAGGTTAGAGTTCAACCGGCAGCTTTGACGAAAATGTACCTAGACAGCATTGGAACTAGGATATTATTTTTAAGCATTTGTGCATCTTTTACAGTGGAAAAAGCCAAAACATCAAATCACATTTCTGTACTTATGATTGTTTTTTTTTTTAATGTATGGCCTTTTTTACATGTTCTTGTTGTGTTTTGTGTGAGAGAATACAAATTCCTGTAGCAGATGAAAAAAGATGTCTTCAATTCTTAATAATAGCAATGCAGATCAAATGCCTTGAGATGTAATAGCTATTTTTTATTATTTGTAAACTGTAAAATGTGCATTCAATTCAATTCCCCTGTATAATGGATGGTAAGTCAATTAACCGTTCCAAAGGCAAAGAAAGCATTACAGAGAATATTTCTTTTTGTATTATTAATTATTCCTGTAAATGTGTATGATTTAGCCATTTTCTTTTCAGAGATTTGTATTAAAATATTAAATAAAATGAATGAATTATATGCTTAAACTATTTGCATTGTTTATTTAAAAAAAGAAATATGGATACAGGATTTTTCTATGCAAGCTGGAGATTTGGAAGCTGGAAGGAACATGAGCTGCATCTTCTTAAGAAATCTGTTATCTTGGCTGCAATCAGCCCTGAATTTTTTTTATCAATGTTGCATTAAGTTGACTTGAAAAAGTATTTGTCAGCTTTCTGATTTTGTATATTTCTGTCACTGATGCTTTGTTTGAAATTGCCCTTTACCTTTGGGTTTTACCACAAAATCTCAATTTCTACTAGCATGGACTTGTCCCTGTCCTGCACTGGTAGATGATGACTAAAAGTCAAGATCAATGTAAAGTCTCCATTGGAATTTATTATAGTCTCAAACTAGGCTTAACCTGTGTCTGACAAACAGCCCTTCACAAACACAAGGCACTACTTAGTTATGCCAGCCTTGTCAATAAATCAATGCTAGACATCATTTATAAAGACCCATGGGACTCTGTCTGTGCTATGTCCTCAATCATTCTAGTATTTGTGGTAAATTAATATTAAATGACAACAGCAGAAAAAAATGCATTATAGGCCAATAAAACAGTACTCCACTTCTTTTTTTATTCAGTTTTGGTAATTATATTGCAAATTGGGGAAAATGAGAATACGAACATGATAAGGCAAGGAGTGTAGAAAACAGATCATATTGCCTTATTCCTTTAATTGTATAAGTGACTATCCATAATGTATATTTGTATCACAAAACAGTTCTTTTTACAATTTAGTATTTAAAAATGACTTATTTACAATATCCACGATAAAACATAAAACAATATTATCTCAGCTGTGGTAAATTCTCAATTCTATTGCAACACGGCACAAGAAATGTGAAAGACGAGTGCTCAGAGCCGTTATGTGTACATGGCTCCATGTAGATCTTCCAGTCTGTGTTCCCGCTGTTTTCTCCTCTCCTGTAACAGAAATACTTGGTTTAGTAATGGGTAGATGCTGACCACGTGTGACCAATTGCCTATTCCTTGTACACTGCAACAAAAAGTTCCCATTGTGAATTACTTGAGTCCTTTACCTCCTCAAAGACAAATGCCAAAAGGATATTTAAGATGTTATTTGAAGAACCATATTAAAGGTTCCCTGTAAATATTAAATATTGATTCCCCAACAGTTTAAATCCAAAGAATCCCTGAAGGATGATCCAGTAACCTTTTTTTTTTTTATAGGGTACAGTTCAATGTGTGGGCCACAGGCCGCAACACAAGATGCCATTTGGGATGCATAGTCTTAACTAAACGGGAAATTAATTCAAAGTAGCTGTTTTTTTTTTTTTTTTTGCAATTTCTTATGATAATTTGGATTACGATGCCCCAATTAAAGACCAAGTTCATCCCCCACCTTGTCCTTCTTAAAATCCTCATACTCTGGATTGTCGGTTGGTAACTCAAGTCGGCATAGCGGACAAGAATTGGTCTGTAATGACAGACAGCAAGGGTTATATACTGCAATGTAAGATATATAGTACATAATGTATAAAACAACATGGGCAGTATTGATTTGTAAATTGATTCAATGGCCAGGCCCCTACCTTCCCTAACCAGGGCAGGATGCAACCAGAGTGAAAGAGGTGTTTACAGGGCATCTCCCGCACTGTCTCCTGCTCCTCAAACTCCAACAGACACACAGGGCACTTCAGTCCTTTGTCTAGATAGTGGGCAGAGAGTTCAATCAGACTCAAAAACAACTTCAGAAAGTAGACTACACAATGTTCTTGGTCAGCACTTGGTGCGAATACTGGTACTGCTAAATGCAATTCAATAATTAAACTCAAATGGGTTACTAAATATAACTCTTACTGTCAAATTTGGAGATACAGTAGCTTGTTGCCTAATATCCCTTGAATTTTGTTAAGTTTATTAAGCAGTACTCACCTACTTGTTCTGGGGATATAATAACAACAGGTAGGGTTTGGACTGCTGTTTTAGCAGCTGGGGGAGGAAGACGCTGGTCCCAGTCTGAAAGGTCAAAGGCTCCTGAGTCAATGTCCAGGCCCTGCATCAGAGACCTAAATAATAGATAAACAGACCTTCAGCACTGATACAATATACAGATTGGACTGTGTTCTGTCTCGGGTGGAGAGTTGTAAAGCTTTTTGATTCTCACCTAGCCAATTCGAGTAGCGCATTCTGACGGTACTGTTCCTCGGGATTTGTTGGTTCACAGTCATGTTCATCAAAATAGGAAGCCATCTTCACAGTTTAAAAGTCTGTGAAAATCATCAACAATAAAACGCTTTCACCTAAACTGCTCGTTACCCATAAAGCAGCTAATTACATGACAACATGACTGAGCAAAATTAAACTCATCACAAGCGTTTGTCAATTTGATTGGACAATATGTAGCAAGTTAGCATCATAGGTAATCCTTGGCTCAATCTCTCTCATCGAGGAGCTTTAACCAACTAGACTAGAAATAATTATTAGTATACCAAGCAATCAAAATTAAAGTTACAGAACAGACAACTTACTTTTCCTGTATATTTTCATACCCTGAACTAAACCGCATCCAGCTGGGTAGCTAGCTTATGGTTACACTGGCACTGTCATTCTACCGGCTATGACGACACACCCTCACATGACGTGTGTCCTATTTAAGTCCATCCTCCTTGTTTGCTGAATTCTGCTAAACCTCTTTTCGCATGGTACATACTTCGTATTGCAAGCACGTACTTCGTGGGTGATGTGAAGTACCTACTGTTTAGTATATAGTAAGATAGTATTTCTTATTTTCTATTTTATTGACAAACAAAATTGTACAGGCATAAAAGTCATTCAAACTCTACTTTCAAGCTTTTACATTACACGATAAATAAGTTTTAAAAATTGCGGGGGATAAAGTTAGACGATTCCTTGCCAGCAGTACATTTCAGGGCAGGCATGTTTTTAACCAATTCCAGGTTTTGCACATAAATATAAAATTGTCCTTCAAACATTTATTGGTATTTATTTATTTTTGTTTTTCATTTGCAATAATTTACAAACAATAGGTATAATCAACATTCTAACATATTCCTTAATCAGTCAGAGTAACAAGACAAGTTATTCTATTTTATATGATTATATTTTAAGGCACAATGTGTTTAATTTGAATTGACAAAAATATTAAAATACCATATCCTAGGATCAGGCAGAAGAATGAATGTGAAACTAGTGAGTATGAACAAGCAATGGTACCATTTATTAAATAATATACACACAGAGTAGAGCTGGACAAATTGACACAATTGATGTGATAACGATACATACATATGCCAGGGCGTATGCTTATTTTGCTTATTTTCCCAGAACTGCCTAGGTTGGTTTAGTTATTGCTGGCATAGAGTTATTTGTCCCATTTTGTTCCAGTTACTACCTACACACTCGCTTGATTTAGTATAACTGCTAGCAATGCCAATCATACATATTGGTTACAATCTAATTACAATCAATGCTTATGACAGTTAAAGGCCATGACTAATCTTTAAAAGTCCCGTTTAAAAGGTCTTGATAACAGTATATTGCTAAGACATGCAGGAGGTGGGAAGGAGCTGGAATAGATGGCGAAATGTACAGATTTGAGGATAAGATACAGCAAGGCTTGGTTTGGCATCTATTGGGAGAATGCATACTCTCCTGAACACATTTGAATAAGAAAAAGTTGGGTACAATTGCAGAATTTTTTATTCTTTTCTAACATATTTTATAAAACGTATTAGCAGAATAAACAATATCAGGAAAAACCTTGCTAAAAGTGGTTGGTAGATAATTTTCAGTATACCAGACTTAAACACAATGCATAGCGGTATCATATACTGAGGTCAAATGGCTGGAAAACACTGGCTAAAACCAGATTTACTTAAATATGTGTTAATTCCAAATAATGCCAATCTGTGTGTGCCATATACTCAGGCCAGCTCCTTCTCACTCACTGTCATGCCAAATGCACAAATACAACTTGAAGCAGACCATAAAACCTTATCATTCACTACATATTCATTCCCTATGTCCTGGGAGGAAATTATCTCATTCCTCAATCTTAATTTTCTAACAGACTTTGTGCTTGAGCTTTTTAAGGCTCTTTGGTAAAATTTGAGCCAGAAAAATATACTGCACAGAAAATCCCAATGATGAGAACTGCAGAGACTACTCCCACCACAACCAGAAACACTTTGATCTTCATTTCTTCCCAGCACCGCTGTTGTTTCACCTTTCCAGTTGTTTTTGAGAAAACCTTGCTCTGAAATCAAAGAAAAATCTTTTTCTTAGCACAATTTATAACACTTCTAAAGTATACCTGTCAGAGTTTAAAGACATGGGGAGTTACCCAGTCAGTTATGGCTGTGTAACACATGGCCACCTATTCCCTATAGTGAACTGTGGCTGACCAGAGCTCTGGTGTCTTTATTGGAATGCCATCATATCGGTATAATCCAAGTTACCTTTCATAGAGACAAGCACTAAAGGCTTATGGAAGTGTTGTTCATGTTCTATGGTAACAGGAGTCCTGAGAATAGGCAGGAATGTCATGTCATATTAGTCTTTTTGAATATGCTTTAGGTGGAAATGTGGGGGGTGTACAATTTACATCCTGATTGTGGTTGACCATGATATTTTTAGAAAGGTATTTTCTATTGTTGTAATACGATTGAAACCCACTGTCCTCCCTTGGTATATGAAAAAAGGTGTCCAGGACATGCCACAGGGTGCACGTCCTTCCTGGTCCATCCTAGGGTCAACCAACCAGGTCACAGCGTTTCCACCCCACTTCCCAAACTAAGTCCTTACATCGCAACAGCCACATAGTTCCCTGAGGGCTCACGGGGCAGCTAACTGCAAGGACATCCCAAATTGTCCGTTTTTCCTATATTTAAGACAGTCCACTACTTTAGACCAGAACTGTATTTGCCCTAGTCAGAAGTAAACTACAGAGGATGAGGTGCTGTTTGAGTGCAGCCGTAAACATACAATAATTACCTTTTCTAGAAGCTGATCGGCCCTGTTGTCCAGTTCTCCCAGTCTGACTGTCCTCTCATCAGCCTTGTGGAGGTTATCAAGCATGATGTCCTTCACCTCATCTACCTCCGCCTGGGCCTGCTGCAGGCGGTCCCTCCCACTCTCCTGAGCACACAACCATCTTTTGAATAAAGGCATGTCTGAATAATAACCTTTTTCAAAGTTGGTCTTTGTTTCACAGTGTGATATTTGGAATTTCTTATGTTTTACAACTATGTGCAATAATTAACATCATTCTATGTTTAGCACAAAACATACTGGCTGAGAGAAAAGAAATATGTGGACAGCTGGAAGACCTAAGTGTTTCTATTTTTTCTGTCTGAAGTAACCAGGCATCACCCTACAGTTCTCCTAACAGACAATCACTATAACCAGGGTCAACATTCTGAAGTAACCAGGCATCACCCTACAGTTCTCCTAACAGATAATCACTATAACCAGGGTCAACATTCTGAAGTAACCAGACATCACCCTAAAGTTCTCCTAACAGATAATCAATATAACCAGGGTCAACATTCTGAAGTAACCAGACATCACCCTACAGTTCTCCTAACAGATAATCACTATAACCAGGATCAACATTCTGAAGTAACCAGACATCACCCTACAGTTCTCCTAACAGATAATCACTATAACCAGGATCAACA
This sequence comes from Novumbra hubbsi, assembly GCA_016801125.1. Taxonomy (NCBI): domain Eukaryota; kingdom Metazoa; phylum Chordata; class Actinopteri; order Esociformes; family Umbridae; genus Novumbra; species Novumbra hubbsi. The sequence goes on from JACXGK010000732.1 coordinate 41,203, forward strand.
TTCTGAAGTAACCAGGCATCACCCTACAGTTCTCCTAACAGATAATCACTATAACCAGGATCAACATTCTGAAGTAACCAGACATCACCCTACAGTTCTCCTAACAGATAATCACTATAACCAGGGTCAACATTCTGAAGTAACCAGACATCACCCTACAGTTCTCCTAACAGATAATCACTATAACCAGGGTCAACATTCTGAAGTAACCAGACATCACCCTAAAGTTCTCCTAACAGATAATCACTATACCCAGGATCAACATTCTGAAGTAACCAGGCATCACCCTACAGTTCTCCTAACAGATAATCACTATAACCAGGATCAACATTCAGAAGTAACCAGACATCACCCTAAAGTTCTCCTAACAGATAATCACTATACCCAGGGTCAACATTCAAATGCAAATAACGTGCCCACTCCAATCAAACATGAACAAAGCATATAAACATATAACACCAGTCTTAGCCCCTCTCCACTGGCTTCCAGTCAGTTTCAGGATTGATTTCAAGATTTTAAATGGTTTGGCACCCCCCAATTTGGCTATACTTTTACACCACCAAACCCAGTCAGAGCTCAGGTTGACCAACCAGATGCTCTTGGGTGTCCCGAGATCCAGACTAAAAAATACAGGTGATCGAGCCTTTGTGGTGTTTGCTCCCATCCTCTGGAACAGTTTACCAATCCACATTCCACATTCCAGACCATAAAACATTTTAAGTCACTGCTAAAGAAACACTTTTTTGCTTTGGCTTTTATTCCCAGCTGACCTTGATGTCTGATCTCCTTTACTATGCCGCTGTTTTTATTTATTTTCTGTAAGAATTATTACAAACTTAGTCAGCCATGGTTGTTTTAAATGTGCTATAGAAATACATCAGACATTGATTTCAAGATTTAAATGATTTGCACATCATTGCATTGTGTTTGACTTTACTTTGTTTTGTTTTTTTACAGCATCCAAACTTTGTTGTACATAATTATTCACTGAATTGTAATCACAAACTGGAATGTTTATGGAAGTTTAATTGTCCCAGATGTTTTGTAAGTTGTTTATCTTAGAACATTTTATTGGGTCAAAGCCATTGACCCTTAAAATTTTAAGTTGGTTATTTTGATAAAACTGTCTGAGCAATTTACAATTTTTATAGAATAATGTTTTAGAAACAAATAAAAAGTTACTAAATGCATTTTTTTAACTAAAGGATGTTGATGGTAGAGCTATTGAGCTTATTTAGTTTTGTATTTGAGCGACTCTGATTACTATCTTTTTTTACTGTAATTAGCTACACTTATCTGACACACCCTTACATACTCATACAAGATCATTGCCGAAAATCTGATATCAACTTAGGAGGGGCCAAATACATGAAATTATCACAAGTAGTGCTGTAATACTGTTAGTTTGTGTCGCTGCGCACATTTAGCAATT
>JACXGK010000732.1:47991-92300 GCA_016801125.1 Novumbra hubbsi
CCTACCCTGGACTGTTCCTGTCCTGCCAATCTGATCATGCCTGTCAACCTAGATCAGGCATTTTGGACTCTGGACATAGCTCATGTGAATTTATTAATTATTAGCAGTATTCTTAAACATCACCCTGCACAGCCACAAGAGGTATGGCCACCCCTTTGAGCCTGGTGCCTCTCTAGGTTTCTTCCTACACTCCGGCCCCATAGGGAGTTTTTCCTAGCCACCGTGCTTCAATCCTGTTGTTGCGTGCTCACTGGGGTTTTAGGCTGGGTGTTTTTTTAAAAGCACTTTGTGACAACTGCTGTTGTAAAAAGGGCTTTATAAATAAATTTGATTGATTGATTGAATGGGCTGCAGGTACCGCCTCATTTTACCAGTAGTAACAAGAACACTAACAAAATGCAGAACTAGAGAAGATTCCATCAGGAAGGATAAGAAGAGAGCAATTGTCTGTGGCCACCACCTGCAAAACCATTCCATTCCATAGCATACATTTTAAATTCCTAAGGGTTAAAAAGGTAGGACAGCTATGACTGGTGAAGGGTGGACAGACAGGTATTTTGTAAGTTCAATAAAATATAGTGTCACTGAAACGCAGAAATACTCTGAAATTGTTTTAGCTGATGTTCAAATGTGCGTCTAAAGCGCAACCGTTACATTTCTATTAATATATCCAGATTGGTTAAAGTTAGAAGCTTACTGTTTTTTTTCTGACTGTTTTGCTGCAATGAATTACTTGTCATTTGTTTATTTCAGTAGAAGCCTTCCAATCTCAACCACAAATCCACAGTATTCAAGGATTTCAGCAGCAACCCTAAATATTGGCACTTAAACTTATCTTTCTTAAACTTAACGTTCTTTACAGGTCTAAAATGTATGAGCCAATCACAGATATCAGAAAAACAAAAAATAGGGAGTGTGTCTGTATGTGTGCTAGTTTGAATGTGATATGCCACTGTCAATTTGGAAAGAAATGTGTTTCAGGTGTGACACGTCTAGGCCCAGAATCAAGGTTAGAGCGTCATCTAGTGTGGGATTTATGTAAATGGTTTTCCACCAAAATGATACAGGGAACCCCATATTGACTTGTTGGTTGATATTTTTACTATATATATCTATACCATAATCAACTTATAGTTATTTTGAATACCTGGGGCTATCTGTTGTATAATACATTTATTCACACAATTAATAATCATGGAAGCTTCTCAAAGAATGTTTTCTATTCATCCTTCTTGTAGCTAAACGTTTTCAGAATACACTATAAAAGGCACATCATTCTACTATAAAGGCTGCCCTCTTGAGAAGCCAACATGTCAAGATAGTGACAGGCAGATTTTAAATCCCAAGACCTTTAAGGGTTAACACCAACAGATGCAAGGGGTATGACAAGCTGGTGTGTTTATATCAGACCATAGCGCTAAATTCCAACCAAAGTGACGATGATGCTTACATTTGCCTCTGGTGTACTGGGTTTGGGTACTTGTATATGTACATTTTTATATATTTTTTGTACTTTACTAAATTAACTTATTAAAGTTAATAACCACTAATCTCTTCATTTTTCCACAGGGTGTTAAAGAGTAGAATTTTTATTCAGACATAATTTTGTCATGGTTTTACATTTAAAAATCATTAACATTTATCATCATGGAGAAATTGTTATACAATTGTTTTTGGCACACATCAAGAGTGCCAATAACCTGAGGTCAGTATATTTGAAAATCGTTTTGTAACACGGGCTGATCTGGTAATGACTCAAATGTTCAAACCCTTGAGGTTTTCACTTTGTTCTTTCAGAAACTCTCCCATCCTCCTATTACTAGTGCACTGTCTCCATCTAGGGACAAGATTATTTACTCTTAAATGTCTAAGGACTTCTTGGGGTATTAAAATCCATGAGTATATTGGCGAAAATGTGTGAAGAGAATATAAAAACGTATGTTGACGTAGTTGTTTTTATTGAGAAACACATAGTATACTCCAACAGGTAGGCTGTTTTATTTCACATTTGGACATACCCAGGGGTTCAGAACAACTATAGGTTGTTTATTGTATGAAAATATAACATAACAGATCAGCATTATTTCTTTCAAAAACTGTAAAATTACAACCAAAATTGTCAATTCTGGGTCCCTGTATCAGTGTGATGAAACACTTTTTACAAGAATCCAAGAAAAGATTTGATTCTGGTCAGACTTGCTTAAAATGTATAGGTTTTTTGATGAACTCATGTAATACAGTGTTTTTGTGGTCAGGATTCGGAAGACTTCTACGTTACAGAAATACACAATGACTTGCCATTCCTTGCAGCAGACAATCCTTTACAACTTGGAACAAACCGTAGGTTTCTATATTTAACCAGTCCCGAGATGCACTTGCAGGTGCACTTTTCTACGCAAAATTGCATCTAACGGCCTTCAAGCTAAATCATTTAAATTAAAAGAACAAAAAAAACAATCAGTATGCAAGTAAATATTTTTAATTATACAATTAATCACATACAACGCAATTGAATTCAGTGAACAAAATCATCTAAAATGCATTTAACTCATCTGACTAATCAGTCAGGGGATTTAAAAAAGGTGTTTTAACTGGTAACATGGTAATTCCACATATAAGTGCTAATCTAACAGCAATTAGTTTGGGGGCACTAGCTTTCATGCTCTCCCAGGTATCAAACAGATTTTACATCTCTAGAAACTGAGCCATTTGCGCTGCCCTGTCTGCAACTCATAAACGGATATTGAACTATGGAAAGTCTTGGTATCTGTTGTTGTTTATTGTTGTTCTTGGATGTTGGTTTGTTTAATTTATTATTTTGATAATAAGGGAAACTATTAATGAATTGTTCACAATACAAATTGTAGACTAAAGTGAAATGTTATACATTTTATTAAGGCAGGGTATATAAAACTCTTTCATTATCAGACCAAAATCAAAAATGTACAGTCCCATGATCCCAATTGTTTTCACAATATATAGTGTGTGAATAGAGCCACATCTCACATGCCTAGGGCCCATATTCTGACCCATAGTTAAAGAAACCCAGAAATAAAGCAACATTTCATTTAAATATGCCATAAGCCTTTCCTTCATTTGTAATGTTGTTTAAAAACAGTAATATGACAACAAAAACTAAATAAAGTGGTTAAGAGGGGATGAGACAATAAAAGTGTATATATAAATAGCTTTAAATGGACCATTTTTTGATGCTTTACAAAATGTACCAACAGGTGAGAACATCAACCATATACAAGCATGAGCATGTCTTAACCACTGCAAAGCTCAACTGGTATTGTAACATTATAGTTGGCCGTGGAGTAAGAAAATGCACAAGTATCTAAAGAATACAAGTACCAAAAACTAATCTGCAATATACCAAAACAGAGTTTTAATTTAATCAATGTTATATTATCTGGATTAATACACTTTAACAAGATACAAATAGTGCATGAAGAAATAAAGGGGAAGATTACATTACCTTTTACTGATTGACAGTAAACTACAACTGAAGGCTATGGTCTTGTTGTAGAAAGACACTAACACAAACATGACATGTTATAAAGGCTTGAGATAAAAACTTGAGATATTAGTTTAGACGCGGCCGGAAGAGGTAATAGATATGAAATCAGCCGGAACAGAACTAGTCGTGGTTTGCAGGGCCTGGTTACAGGGAGAATGCAAATCATTGTAGGTCATACTGGCATGAATGAGGTCATTAATTGTGACCTTTCCCTTTACCCATCCTTCTTCTCTTTCCTACTCTGTTCTCACCTGCCTTTTCCGTGGCCTCTAATGCTTGCTGTAAATGTAACCCTGCAAGTCAGAGAAATAAAAAAAAAACTGTAACAACCCTTCTAGTAACCATCTTAGCTAAAACACATTCAAATACGGTAAAAAGTAGGAAAAGACTAACAGCACAAAAAGTTAGTGACAGGCGCCATAACACACACTTCTACAGCAGAAATCTCTTGTTGAGGTCTCCCATGTATGTTAATAACCTTAAAAATCTCAACAGACCCTCTGTCACCGGAAAAAGGACAAGTACCAAATAAAGTGAACTGTACCAAATGTAGAGAAATATCTATTAACTTGCTTTGCTGCAAACTAATATCCCCCATGTTCACTGACAAAGACTAAATCAATGGCAGTAGACATTTTGATCTTTTCTTTTAGACCCTACTGCCAAATTCTACCCCATAATACTTAATATTGGTTAGACTGGGGTGTAAAGCCTAAATGTTTTATTGCACAACAGTTGACAAAATAATGTACTTGGGAAAACGGAAAATGTGCAAATAAGTTATGGTTACTTATAAAAGCCCAAATACATCATTTCAAAGTGAGGATGCATTGTTTAACTAAATAGTCAACCGTACTTAATGATTACAAGCTCAGTTCGTCTCCCTTGAAGTTGGACGTCTCATTAAAGAAATCACTATTTTGGAAGTAAGGTAACAAGTCTTGATAGTAGTTGTACGAATAGCTTTGTGTGTGTGTGTGTGTGTGTGTGTGTGTGTGTGTGTGGTGTTTAGGGTGCTTTGGTAGGACTGATGGGAGGTGTTGAGCTGGTGGGGATGACTCCAGTGGTCAGCAGTACTATGATGAGAATGATGATGAGGGCGATGACCACAATCAACACCCACAACTTCATGTTCTTCCACCAGAAGGCACGGGCCACCTTCTGGGACGTGTGTTTGAAGTTCTGAGCCTGAGGGAAACACCGGATGCTATTAAGAATATGCGTAATAGGAATGCAGTTTTCACTAAATTGCAGTAAAGGTTTTTTGATATCTTTGAATTGTACAGACATTGGCACCCTGTAAAACACAAAAATGATTCATTTTCAGTTTGGTTTAAAATTTGTTTTAATAAGACAACATATCTATTAAACAGCAATTTGTATGGAATAAAAAATTCCTTGGGGGGGGACTTTTGGTCTTGTCCCACTCCTAAGGTCGGTTCTCTGAAATGATTTGAAATCATTTTGAATGCTATACAGTGAACAATTGTATTTAATATATTTAATAGCTCTAAAAAGCAACAACACAATTTAAATACTTCATGTGGGTTTAATGTCATTGCTGTTACTGACATGAGTATCACAGACAACAAAAGATTAAAAAAAAGAATGGCATATATTTATAGGGAAGACGGATCTATATCAGTGTTAACCTACAACACTGTTGTATTATTTCTGCAGATGCAGAAAAGTACATAAAGTTTTCCATTTATATCACTTGGAAGAAGTGCAAGGGCCCGAATTATAACTCAATCAACTATGCTTCTATATGAAGAGATACTGAAGTGTTGTGGGACTTACCCCGGCCTCAAGATCCTCTGACTTGCCCATCAGATCATCCAGCCTCTCTCCACGGGCAAGAATCCTATCCACGTTCTGGGTCATTATGTCCTTCACCCCATCCACCTGAGACTGGAGGGTCTTCACCTTGTCCTGCTCCACCACGTCCTCCTGCTCCTGGAGCCATACGGAGAGACAGAAGTGGGAGATAGAGAAGAAAGTGTAGAGACAAAGAAAAGAGAATGAAACATGTGATCAATAAATTGCACATTTGTTCGCAATCAAAGCCATGTACTTGGTAGGTTTTGGTTAGCTCAATTGTTAACATGTGGCATATGCGTCAGCAGCGTTTTTTGGTTTGATTTCCGCAGTCCAAAACAAAAACAACATATTTTGAATAACTTTATATGTCACTCTAAAACGACAAACATTTATAACATTTGCAACATTTTTCTGTTCCCATTCAGATACCCATCATCCATCTGGTTCCCAGTGACAACGCCCCAGATGTAGAAGCATGAAAATGTTTTCTAACAACTTCCTTTCAAATGACAGATGGCCTCAATCACAAGTGTTCATCAAAACATGTGCACATGTACAATGAGGCCACACCTCAGTTCCCTCTATATTTAAATGTAGACCCAGTTAACATGCAGTGTCAATTTCAACACTTTACAATGCAAAAACTGCTACAAGGCGTGAATTGTAGAAGTAAGATAGATGGTGGGGTGTCGGTTTCCTGGTAAGATTTACTGCGTCACAACACAGCTCCCTCTGTGCAATCTTCTTTATTTTAGTCTTACTTGTTCTTACCTGGTCTCCTCCCTCTCTCCTTTCCCAACCTGCTCTCTACCCACACACGGCTTTGTCTGCATTAGGTCCACCTAATGGTGGACAGCTATCATATGACAAATCCCATTGAGAGAAACCTTAAATAATGGCAAACTAAGAAGTTCACAAATGCTAGAGACTTGTAGCCTACATACAGTATTATAGCATAGCATTCAAAAAAGCTTTTTTTAAACCTTCCACAAAAGGACATACAAAACATACTGGATTACATGCCTGCAGTCTCTGATCAAGATCAAACCACTTCATGTCATGAGGAAATTATTTAGATTCCTTGTCGTCATGGCAAATATGCTAGGCTGTGGGATTACAGCAATGAAGTGGGCAAGAATACAAACAGATCTGGGTCCTTCTGAGCAAATCAAGTCAAATGTCTTTTCTCAAACAACATGTAAGGTTTAATTCTCATAACCGTTAATACATATCTCCTTATCTTTTGTTTTAATCTCAAGGGTATTGTGGAGTCATGGAGACACTTTGATGTTGAAGAGCCCATTGTCAGAGTGGTCCTACGATCTACACTGCATGCCCTTACATACACCCTGCATTCAGCTGAGCAAGTAACATTAAGTTCCCACCTGTCTGCTTAAAACAAAGTAGATACTAGCCTAAGCTCCGTTCAATACATGTTTTTGTGTATGAGGGGAATAAAGTAAATAGCCTTTGTATTACAAATGAACCATAATGTGTAATAATTGCTTCATTCCTCAAGGAGAAAGAGATTAAAAACAGTAAGGGGAAAAAAACTGACAAGAAAGGTAGGCTACGTGTCCCGAGTGAGTCGAGCAAAAGTCTTCTGAATGATTCCTAACCAGAAAGAAAATACTAGAAAGAAATTACTATAAAGTCAGTCTGATCAAAAACAGAGAAAAACGGGCTCAGAATATGCAACAGTTTTCCTAGAGAGGAGTTCATTTTAAATCGGGGCCACACTACGCAAATACTTTCCTTCACTCTGAAGTTCCAAATGCCGGACAGATCTGACAATGCCTGTAAAGGTACATTAAGTGTCAGCTAACCACGTCATATGTTAAAGCAATTAGTCAGGTGATGACGTGGCATGCAACCATTGGTTGATTCATACACCACTTAAGCAGGAGAACGTGAACATTAGACATCCATATGAGGCTAAAGGTTTAACTTCAGACATCCCTACAAGGCTAATGTGAACAGTAAAATACAACAATGCAGAAATACCTAAATTGCTCATTTTCATTTTTCAATGTATGCCCACAACAATTTAATTACAAGGCTAAACACACCACCCCAACATATGCACAAAAAACACATTCTGCTGTAAAACTTTTACAAAAACACATTTTGTTGCAGAACAGAGCAGGTTAAATTATGCATGAAATAGAATTACTATAAAATCTTGAGTGATAACCATTCACCATAACTCTTCAATTTCTGATATAAGATTCAAAGATGTTTGCTTTAAGATTAGGGTGTCACGTTATCTGGTTATTGAACTACTGTTATTGAAGAAAACCTAGATTCTGATGGGAACCATTTACAAACAAGACAGCAAAAGTTTTGGTTAATTTGACCGGAAAGTAAAGCCTTTAGGTTATTCACTAAGATTAGGATAAAACTGTTGAACACACATATAAGCTTAAAAAGAGCAGACATTTAACAACAAATTTGCTTAACAAATGTTTGGTTAAAGAACCTTAAATCTTTACACTTTAGCATGTGCAATGCAAAAAGATCCATAGGCATGTAGTTCCAAAAAGATCCATAGGCACTCAGGTTTTAATTATATCAAGTTCTAGGCAAAACATCTTTCCGATAAACAAATGCAGGTAAATAATCTCTATGGACTCTCTCAGGGGTTCAAATATGTTTCCCGCTAACAGCCAAGTTGTTCCCATGTTGTGCAACTAAACAAAGGGAGTAATACATTTTTCATGACATCATCGGTACTTAGATCGTTTTTCCATAGATTTACAAATAACAATGGACTAATTTAGGTAATCCGTAGTACACTTCATTAATATGGGGCAGCAGGGTGGTCGAATGGTTATGGCATCTCACTAATCTCCGGTAGGTCCCAGTTTCTAATTTCCCAACCGCCAAGTTAAAAGCTCTGGCGTTTTGAGCTGACAATTAATCCTATATGCTTCTCCCCATTACCTTGGAAGAAATAAGAGAGGTTCCAAATCACCACGGGCTAAACTAAATTTAAAACAACACATGTAGACCTAATAGCAATGTTCAATACATACATACACTATAAACATAAACTTTGTGAGGGCAGCTCAAATTCAATCAAATTTATTTTATAAAAAGCTTTTTACACCAGCAGACGTCACAAAGTGATTTTACAGATACAAGAAAGAAATGATGCACAGAGGCTAGGAATAACCTTCTAGTAAGGTCCACAATTAGGAAGAAACCTAGAAAGGAAACAGACTGAGAGGTGGCCAGCACTTTGGCTTTGCCAGGTGAAGATTGTAAGAGTACATGACATGTTGGGCCACGTCTATGTTTTTGCCCAGCAATATACATTTTGAGCAGAGAGAAACCATTCAGTTTTGAAAATGTCCACACTTATAAAAAAGACAGCCATAAATTAAAATATTGCGGTCAGTGTGTACAACTACAGTAAATCGCAATTGGTCTGTCCCAAAATGTCCCATTTGTAAAAGTTAAAGAGTAGGCTAATAATCTCCCCTCTTGTCTACTGTTAAGAAAGAGGAAAACACTCATCTCTATGCCAAATTATATGAAGTGCATTAGTATTCTCCAATAGAGCCCATGAAAAGTAACTTAGCATAGTAGCCTTACGGCTATTTCTCCTAACATTTCTTAAATGGTTTTATTAAGTTTTATTGTGGTTGTGAATTTAATAGATTTGGCTGTTGTCATGGTTGATTAAGAAAACATTGAATGCACTAAAATAATTAACACGCAGGTGCAAAAACAGAGAGTAACAATTTCAACACTTGGTCAACTTCCTCAAACACGACACCGCCAATATCTCTAAGTAAGAATGAATATGCGTTGAGGCAAAATAACGCTTTCATTACACAATTATCTTAAACAGTACTAAACTATACATTAATTATAGAGTCTGATTAGAGAAGAGTAACCTGTTGTATGGATTGATACTAGTTACAAAACAAATTCAAGAATTGCAAGCAGAAAAGAACGATGGCCCCTTGTTCAGCACCTACCAGATCTTTGTTCATCTTGTCGGAAAACTTCCTTCGTTATTAGCAACGCAGTGACCGCTTCTTTAATCCCGATGTATCAAATGTTTACGAACTTCTTAACGATTATACGAGCTTGATGTCCCTGTTCAATAGCCGATTAAGTTGCCTCCTGTTACTTCCTGTTTTTCCCTCCATCAAAGTAACATTTTGCTTTGACCCTCCTTCTCATATTTTCCGTTCACTTGAAACCATGGGAGGGCGTTGGAACGCAGCGTTCGTAAATGCACCTGCTACAGGTAAGACATACCGAATTAATTGGATAATGGTAGTTATCTTATCAGCATTTTGTAACACCCAGGTCCCGGAAAAAATACGTTACCTTGGCAACGTCTGCGTGTAAATTCACTGTAGAAGAACTTAGGGGTGGATTGACGTAACTACCTAAACTGTCTAAAGTCAGTGGTGACGATGGATTTGTCTTGTCTGACAGGATTTAATTCAAGTCGTCTAATGTACATCTGATCTAGTACACAACTAAATATAGTTGTGCTGTTGCTTGTAGCCAGTATTGTAAATTATTCCACCGTTTGTTGTTTGATTTCTGTTTTTAAGGTCTAAATGAACCATGTGAGTTCCTAAATCACAACTCACAGACATTACACTAGTCAATCTATAACTATACCCAACTCCCTCAACAGCCATGAGTTCAGTAAGTGGCTACACCCAATTCAAAAGTTCCTGCTGTACCAGTAAAGCTGACAGTTTCGCCCAGCCTATCCACATTGCTAACCCTGACCAACTGGTTTTTTCACTATTAGTTGTAACATCTCAAATTGCACCTTATTATCCCCATGTATTTCTTAAAAAGTAGTGCACGATATAGGGAGTAGGAGACCGTTTGGAATTCGCACGTAGACAAGGCTACAGTGATTACAACCTAATGGGCTAAGGTACAACACGAATAACTATTAACTAACGATATCTACTTTGCATTGTTTATAAGTGTACACAAGAACCAGGCATGTTAAAAAACGGTTTTATTTGTTGTGGTATGTACACATTACATCGCTGTGAGGCACGATTATATAATATCTACAAAAAAGATGTAGAACATAAATGGACAGAAAAGTAGAGGTGCAGCCAAACAAACCTGATTAAAAGTTTAACAGATTTCACTGATTACAAAAAAAACAGTACATAAAATGTTTCAATAAATAAGTAGACAAACTTGTAAATACAAATATATACCAATCTTAGTTCAACACCCAGTAGTCTTGTCAAGACCCCAGTGGTTTCAATATAGGTATAGAATAATTACAAGCTTGTCCTGGCTGGGTTGAAGGCAGTTGATCCGAAAGGAACTGTTGCCTCTATAGTTTCACTACTTTTTCCATTTTCATGGGAAGAGGGGCATTTTATAAAAAGAATTATGACTGATAAAAATGTTTGTAAAAGGGCCAATTATTATAGACTTTCCAGAATTTTTTTTTTTTTAAAGGCTCAAAGCTTAAATGTTAGGGAACATTTGCTTGACATGTATAGCTCAGAATTTGTCATATACATTTCCACAGAAAATATGAGCAGACTGAAGAGCAAGAAATCCAATCTGACCCTTCTCATTGACCTTGCTTGATGATTATATCTGACATATCGTCCACCTTGACAAGTTCCAAGTTCTGTTGAAGGAAACAGACAATGACAGAATTCTAATGAGAAACTAGTCCAAGAACCAAGCTACCCAAGACCTAGACTGTTTGAACTACTGGATGGCAGGCATGGCAGGTGGAAATCATGTCTAGAAATGACAGGATCCACTGCAGCTTCAACTCACAAACCGTAAGGCAGACATGGCTGTAAAACGATTACTCGTGGCTACCCAGACTTTCCACATAGTCCACTTATTACACCAATCCTTTCTACTGACTTTCTGCTCATAATGTACTCTACACACACATTCCTTTTCATTTACATTATAATACTCTATGAATCAGACGGTTCCTAAACTAAATTGCCAAGAAATTACTATAATATAATTGAGTTTCCCTTCTCCCCATGTCACAAAAATGTGTTCAACAGTATTTAATTCTTACATTACCTGACCCAAGCTAGGCACCGCAGCAATTTAATTCCTACCTGTCTTTATTGAATTTCACAAATGCCTAGTTTGAGTGACAATGATAATTAGAATAGAGTATTGCGTAGTTTCCCTCCCCCCTCACCTTCTCATTGGCCAAGTGCAGCAGAGCAACAAAGGCCAGGGGCACAGACAGGTTCTGAGCCATGGTTGGAGGCAGACTGAAGTGACAAGAGGGAGATCATTATTATGCATTCATATTTATCAGCAGATATGTCCTGATTAATGAAGAAGCCACCTGCAAATGACTCCCAATCCTGCCCAATGCTTTGTTGTGGAAGCAGGGGATGAACACTTAAGCCATCTGAGAATGGGTACCTTTGAAGCAGTGTCTTTGTGGTCTGACTAAAGACTTTCTCCCCAGACACCTCAGAACTCTGAATGTTCAGCACCTCCTGCTGAGAACAAAACAACACTGTCAAGGAAGCAGTTCTTGGTTCAAATACTCTTTGAATTACGGAATATGTGCTTGATTGAGATTGCCTATGGCAATGTACCCAATACAAACATCTACATTGCAATCATAGTCCGACGTTGAAAGGATTTAAAAATAGAAACAGAAATGCTTTGACCTTTGAAGGTTTTTCCATGCTGTCAGTCAGAAGGCTCCACATAGTATTCTTGAGTCTCTTCATGTCCATCTTCTTGGCAGTCTTGGCATAGTTGATTTCAATTGTGTTCACCTGAAATGCAAGGTGAAGCTGGGCTTAACTACATTCAGGGTTAGTTAACCCCAAATGAGATACAGGTATCCTTGAAGTCTATGGACAAGGAGGACATCTGTTCATGCATTGGTATTGTTAACCTGGCTACTGTTGTCTCCAACCCCCCCCAACATACCCTGTGAGGCTCCGGCACCAGGTCTTCCTCCCCATAGGTGGACAAGTTGTCGTGGTCTTGTGAGGAGGTGGGGTTATCGTCTACAGAAGGCTGGCTGTCATCAGCGCCCCCACTGAACCCCTCACCACCACCATCATCATCACTGTCTCCACCCTGTAGATACAGCGGTTAGATACATTACAAAATGTGTTATTAAAGGGTGAAAAAAGGGAAATAATGCCATGGTATAAGACAGGGTATCACGGGTTGATAGAAGGGCATTAAAGGAGGACTCTGGGAGTTTGACAGGGGTGTATTCAGACCTGTAGTCCGGGGCAGAAGTTGGCTGTGTCGTTGGCGTTGTTGTAGTTGTATTCTCCAAAGCCTTCCCCCAGTTCTCCAGACAACCTCTTCTGGCCCTCTTTACACAGCTGACATAGAACACGTCAGCCGATCCAAACGTAGGAGGGAGAGGATGAGGAATAGCGTTAGGGAGATCCACTGTTAGTACAATGGACAATGTTGGACCAGTGAATCCATTCCAGTCAGTAATGAAGGAACTCAATGAACTTTGAGTTCATAACTGGTCCGTTCATGATCAAAAGCAGAGTGATTCTTTTGTCAGGAAAGACCCTTATGAGCAGTTTTTTTTGGCAGACAGTTATATCAAGTAAACAATATATTTGTATTGCTTTAAAAGCACACTAAAGGATAAAATGATGACAAAAACTAGATGGACCAAATGACTATAATATTATTATCCTACATAATGACTGACCCTAACTGATCCATCTCACATTATGTTCTTTTCTTGTAGGTCATTTTGTAACGTGACACACACATCACTGATCAAATTTAGCCTGTGTCTAGGCTGCTATAAATATCTTTGAAACATATGTTTCAAAGTGCATGCCTGAACATAGTTTAGATTAAGATCAGATGGAAAAATTGCATTCCTACACTCACTAGGAGTGGTCAATGAATTGCCCTTCTTTCTTGATCCCTTAATAAGGCAATGCAAATGGGAGAACATAGATTAATTAGTATAGACTATTATTGTTTTGGCAAAGACCGGTTTGTAGTAGATGGCTAAACTGTTTATATTCAACAATTATATAGGTCTCATCTGTCAATCCAGTCCTCGCAGACAAAAGGAAACCCAGTTCTTTTCTCTACTCTGAATGGGCACCTGAGTTTGCATGCCCATGCAGATAACTGGTCAAGACACGCACCTAGGTGGTTCAAAACAGGAACGTAGACAATATATTCAAAATAGGTAGCCTATTCATTTTATCGGCAGTCGAATAAAAGCTATAGGTAAGCTGTAGAAAGATGAATTCAGTCATAAAAACATTTAATTCATTATCCAACTCGTGAGTAAAAACCATCTCATATATAAAAAGAAAACAAAAACTGGTTGGGACCTTTGAGTAGTGGTTCTTCTCTAAAAAGGGACTCACTGTGCTGGCGGGCTTGAGGCTGAGCTGGGACAGGGTCTCAGGGGGGAACTGGAAGTCTGCAGCCAGCGTGGTCCTCTTGTTGCTAGTGCTGAGGGCTGACTTGGTGTTAGTGGTAGCAGCCTGGGAGAGTACACAAACACAGAGGTGAGGGAATGATTTCAATATGTGCATCAGTAGTGGGGAAACTAGGCAATTCAAACGACATATCTCTTCCTGAAGTGACTAACATCTTATACTATACACAATTATATGGTGTTGGACTTTGTGAGTGTGTGTGGTGTATATGGACTTTGTGAATAACACTAGTAGCACATTTTCATACACTTGTAAGTGTACGTCTCTGTGTAAATGTATGATTCAGAACTATTTGAAGTAGCCTGCTAGCCAAGGCCTTACTCTAGTGGTGCGGAAGTACGAGTCAAAGTTGACATCGTCATGAAAGTCGATTTCAAAGATCTTCTTAGGCTTCCTCTTTCGACCCTCCTTCTCAGGAAGGTTGTCCTCTAGACAGAGATCACAGAGGGGAACGAGAACAGGGAAACACACAAATTAGTTGACAGTGCAATAGGGGAATATTCCAAAATCAGATAACCAACATGGCCGGATGTGTACAACCAAAGCTCACTCTTGTGCAGAGGTTTGAAGCGCCAGTATCCGGGTCCTGCCCAGGTAGCCATGGTCCTGGGGCTGAAGTAGGAGTACTCCCTGGGCTGGTCAGACAACTGCATACACATAGTGGCTATATCTCCCTCTCCAATGGGAATGACGCCCCTGTGGACAGTCACCACGGTGAAGCCATGGTGAAATTAGAGATAAACAGGATATACTTTCAGTAGGTTCACCTGTAACATTATACCCCTTTAGTGTCTCACCACCCGTCTTCGCCTTTTCCCTTCACCCTAACATCCACCTGTATCATTACACCACCCCAGTCCACACATACCTTCACCCTAACATCCCCCCTGTATTATAACACCACCCACGTCCTCACCTTCTCCCTAACATACACCCGGCATTGTTACACCACCCCAGTCCACACCTACCTTCACCCTAACATCCCCCCTGTATTATGACACCACCCACGTCCTCACCTTCACCCTAACATTCACCCGGCATTGTTACACCACCCCTGTCCACACCTACCTTCACCCTAACATCCCCTTTGTATTATAACACCACCCACGTCCTCACCTTCACCCTAACATCCACCCGGCATTGTTACACCACCCCTGTCCTCCTCACCGTCCTCTGCCAAGGCCTCCTGCCTCACAGGAGTCCTTTTGTTCCTTGGAGCCCTGGCCTTCGTAGTCCAACTGACCGTCCTCACAGTCTCCATCAAAGTCATCCCCAAAGTCCTGCCCCTCGTCCTCATCTGGCTCTGCCTCAGCGTGTACGTCAAACACGTGGACCCCCTGCTTCATCTTCTCCAGCATCTGGTTCATTGTCTGCGGGGGGAGGGTGGTCGTAGGTTCATAGTATGTGGTGGAAAATACTTTGAGGCTACACACTATCTAGAAGTACCTCTAATCTGTATCATTTACAAACAAAGACCGAAGCTTTGCACTTCTTTGGGCACTGGGTCTAGTCAAACATAGTGCCCCTAGAATATAGGGTGAGTTTTGGGACAAATGCAGTTTGCTGCACTGACCTGGTCAGGGTTCCATCTGGTGAAGGAGAAGTCTGCCAGGGAGGGGCAAATGGAGCTCTTCTCCTGGGTTCGATGGAGACCACCTGCCAATCACACAATCATCAGTGTTTACAAACCGAGCAAACAAATGAGATGCAGCATGTCACATAAAATTTGATTTTATTAACATCGATCCAAGCTGACACTAGTCTTAACCTGGTTTCTATTGCCACGTCTACAGTCTTAACCTGGTTTATAAGGTCAACAATGTTACCATTTTCCAATGTTCATAATATGGAATTGGTATTTTAAAAGCCATGTAGAATAAAAGCACATTAGTTGCATGCTGAACAACAAATAAACCAACCTACTTCCAAAAAGATTATTTGAAATTTGAGCATCACAGAGCAACAATTACAGTGGTTTTAAGAAGAAATATATTGATTTTGAAAAATTAATGGACAATTCATGTCTCGTATGGAAACCTGATATTATAAAGCAATAACAACACCTTATTGTAACCCCTCATATGCTCTCACACTTGTTTCTAGCTCATTCAGGTTTTACAAAAAGTTTGATGGTCTAATATGATGCATTAATAACCGTTGACCAACAACCAGTAAGACAACATAATTGCAATGTGACCACTCAGACCTGTGAAGGGCGTCGCAGGGACATGCTGTGAGGGAACCTGGGAGCAGGATGGCCTGGAGCGAAGCAGGGTCAAGTGGGAAGGGAAGAGCAGCTCACAGCGACTGTCCTCACTGAACAGCACTGAGAGGAAGACGCCTGCAGTGCTGCTCTCATCAAAGGACGACGCCATGCGCTGGAACATGGGGTCCACCTGGAGACGGGGGGGCATCGCTATGAGGATGGAGCTGTCAACACCGGTGTCGACCTCATTCTGGCCTCGGAGGAGGAAAGCACTCACTTCACATTTCCTCTCGGACTCCGAGCTGTTGATGTTGCTCAGGTTCTGCTCCACCGTCTTCTTAGGAGGCCTCTTCTTCTTCACCACCTGCTTAGCAGCCAGCTCTCCTGCTGCTCCCTCCTCCTGCTCTCCTGCTCCAGGCACTAAACACACAGCGACACACAAAGACAGGCAGAAGGGGAGATCAGAGGAGAATCATCATTAATGACAGTCTGCATGTGCTTTAAAGGGCACAATATTGCCCATGAAGTGAACTTTCCTTTGGACCATGTTCAAATACAAAGCACTACAACTCGAATAAACAGCCGATTGGGACACAGTCTATGGATGGATGTTGCTGTTAAGAGGCTCTCACCTTCCCCAGGCTTGGTCTCAGCACCCAGCCCACCCAGCACTCTGTAGGCATCAGCATGGACAGCATCCACTCTGACCGCATAAATCTTAGTACTGGCATCCAAGGTACCCGCTGCCACCTGGGAGGAGGCCAAGAGAAACATGACCACATTGTGAGTACCGCCCACACTACGACAGTAGAGTAACACCGATATCTGCAAGATAATATCTGCTCTCCCCTATAAGTGAGTACCTGTCAACAGAAGTGTCAATGTGAAGATCATGAATAATGACAAGAAAGATTTGAGGAAGATAAAAAAACTAAAACATACAACCTCATTTTTATACAAATACCTTAAAGTTTGTGAGCTCAGAATCTTTCTGTTTTAGGATGTCAGCCATGTAGTCAATCAGGTGCAGACCAAAGGCATTCTTGGTGGTAATTTTCTTCAAAACGGGGGAAAACACGTTTTTGAATTAAATGTTCCTGGTTCGAGATGTGCAAAGCATTGAAAACGAGAATAGCATGTAATAGACCTACATACTGTATTTGCAGCGCACCTGTCAACTTACATTTTCCGTGGAGAGCTTGATGCAGGTAGAGTAATGCTCCGAGATCTGCGCATTTGACAACTTCGGAACGGCGGCAGGGGTCCCCGTGTTGCTGAATAGAAACACAAGGACACAGATTCAAATCAATTGGAAACAATCTACATCGCGAGGTTACCAGCAAAGCGTTTGAGGTGCCATACCTGTGTGTCGCAGAGTCATTAAAAGAGGAGTCAACAGCCGCTTGCAGATCAATAACCCGTGACCTGCGCCTCTGGCGCCGCTCCAACTCATCGTCGTTGCCGGGGAAGGAGGCGAGGAGTGGGGTGCTGCTGGCCGCAGGAGACGCCCCCTTGTACTTCAGAGGCGGTGAAGCCCACTGGCGCACCCGGGACACGGGTGTGGAGGAGGCACTCATTGTGACTGTCCGAGGGGGTAGAGTGGGACATACCGCTGAACAGTCCATTCTTTATTCCACCCAAAGTCGTCCTAACCAAGTTAGACCTTGTTTTAAAGATGAACGGGTCTTTATTCATACATAAGAGACACATTAACCTAACCAAGGCAATCAAGCCTAGGCTCGACAAGCCTCGATTTGGCGCTAACTCAAATGGTAATAACAATGCTGTTGCCATCCAGGACCCTTTGGTGTTTATTTGTTTACCGTTGGTCAGATGGGAAAACGTTTCGTTTTATCTGTCCAACCACCAACACTGCTCAACTACATTATGCAATAAGACCCATGCGTGCACAGTGCTGATACTCCGTTTCTAATCTTATTGCCTGTATGTTTACCTCCACTGAAGGTAAAAAGTATCCATCATTGCCAGTAAGATCCTACAATTTAGAACATTGTTGTGGGGTTCGCCTCATCCATCCTAATGCATACGACCATGAAAGATTTACAACTTTAACTAGTTGGTGGAACATGACATGTAGCTGTACAGTATTTGGGCTACACAACAGCAACATATAGACTTTAACTCTGCTGGCTCCAGTACAATATACAAGGAAGGCACTGTATCGTTTCTGAATATTTCCAACAGTTCCAGAAATATGACGCACTGTACAATATCTACAGTAACAAATAACGTACTATAATGAACTTAACTACAAACGTTACCTAGCCAGCCAACTATCTACAATAACCCCATTACAACAGTAAGGTAAAGATACAACACACTACCTGGCTACCTTAACAAATACACTAGGTAACATACATCAGAGAATAACCCTTTAGCGGTTAAGCGAAGTTTCTAGCAACTTGTAACGCACAAAAGAGCTCAAAAGCTAAAAGCGTTAGCTAAACATATTAAACGATAGTCAACACCATTACTGAGCTTTAGCTACGACTATAGATAGGAAACAAAAGTTGTACAATATTTAATCGCTATATTACCTTGATTATATCCAAAGCGTTAGGAACTTAAATGTAATAAGTTAGTTGGTTGGTTGCTTAAATGTGTGAAATGAGTACAAAGCGTGTTTTGCTTTGTATGTATGCACTTTCCTTCCTTATCACTTTTGAATTTTTGCGCGGAACGGTTTACGTAACGACAGTATGCGTCATCACGTTGAATCAAGAACGGGAAAACCCGACACCATCCGTTTTTTTGTTGTGTGAGTGGTTCTTCTAAAAGCGACTTCAGAATCCGTGCATTCTACGATGTAAACATAGGTAAACGTAGGTCCGTGAAGGATACGTTTCCCCCCAAGAAAGCAACAGTGCAAATGCACCGTTTGAAGAAAATATTGTGTGACTGGTTGTCATAAAAGTCGTGGTGGGTCGCACGAAAATGTCATTTACATTTTGCACTTACATTTTTTAGCTGTATGTGCGTGCATACGTTTCTGACCTTGTGCCGGTAGTAATCGTAGCAATCACTGGTGTTGCAAGTGGCATGCTCTACCCAAATGAGTAACACTGGATTTCTTGAAATTTTATGCTAAAACGATTATTTGCAGATAAGATATACAATATTAAATGAAGATTGCATATCCGGCACACCGAAACAATACATAGCAGGGAAGATGAGTCTTGAGTGTTTCACCTGCATTTTTCCCTGCGTGTAATATCAGGTTAAAATCATTGGCGGTTTAAGTGATTTAGGCTGGTTAATGCCCCAACATCATCTATTTACTTTAGTGTCCTTACCAAAACCATACTTTCTTTCTTCATTGTTGCCCCATTCAGAGTAAAAAGTACTATCTGACTACAGTGAAGCACAAAGCGTTTAGCCACTTTGTTCAAGTGTACAGTTTCTTAATCACGATCAATCAAGTGCATTCATATAGACCAGGGGTGGACAAACTACGGCCCGAGGGCCAAATGCGGCCTGCGAGGCTGTCCCATCCGGCCCACGGAATGCCCTTTTCTGGCCTCCAAATCAATTATGATTAACAAATTACAAAAACAAATGTGGCCCTCCATTTCATTTCAAAATCCTGATGTGGCCCCCGAGCCAAAATATTTGCCCACCCCTGATATAGACCCATATTCCTTTTCTCACTATGCTGCACTTTTCCTTATCGGTCAGCTGGGAAGGATACAAACTGGATCATACATGTTCTGTGTCATTACAGTCAGAGCCTTCTTGGGGAGTTACGTCAACAATGTTAATTTGTGATCAGCACTGTCACTATCACCATAATAGGTTGGAAAGAAGTGCTGTCAATCTGAAGTGGGCAAAATACACTGTATAAGCTATACACCTTCCAGCCAACATTTTAAACAAGCATGGTAAAACAATTGATAGCCATGCTAGCATTGCTTTGTGGGTTTTTGGCAAGTCTACAAGAATGCAAGGAAGCTGATCCTAACTGGTCAATGGGATGTCACTGCAGTCTTCGCACTGTTCATTGTTTTAACAGCTATTTTGAGTTAGTGTTGAGAAGTTTGGATCTACTAACCAGGATCTTTGAATCTCGTTCAGCAAAATTAAATAATATTCTTCTTTAGTTCATTCATCCAGGTGGTTTAATGCTAAACAGTTATCATATTCCAAATGCAGAACTCTAAAAGCATCTATTAGATCTATAAATTACAGTAGGCTGGCTACAGAAAAGACAAATAGTTTGACTGGGTCTTCTGTAAAGTCGTTCTTAATTTTTTGTCACGATACAGTTGCATACTGTAGCTCTATGTAATTGAACAAATTGACCTCAAATTAATTAAACGTAAGAAAATAAAAACGTAACTGAAATATTTTTTAACCTAAAAAAATCAAACCAAGGTTAACAACAAATATTGCGTCGTATGCAAATTAGAAATGCATTCAAATAGATTCAAACGTGGTAAGTGTATGCTTAACTCAATACATTTATTTTAAAATTCAATCTTAACATTTGTGACGTCAGCATGTTTAGATTTTTTAAACAATTAAGTATAAATGCAAAGTTCACAGATGGGTGTGTTTATTGCTTTATTTTAGGGATTCTACCACACGTAAAACATGCGATTAATCACAGCAAATTGTGCAATTATTTTTTTATCGATTCCAAGCCCTAATATATTATATATATATATGTATAAAATATATATATATATATGTATAATACATTTTGGCAACCATTTACCAACATTACATGAGTTATCTAAGAGCAAGCAAACACTTTATTAAGTGATTGCTTGCACTACAAGAATACATTATTTATCTAATTTAATCTATTTCTTGAAATCACATTTACCAGAAAGCTTGTTTGTTGTTGAAAATAGGATACACAATAATAAAAGCTAGTTTATTTTGGTTTCCAATTTATTTTAACCCTCTTTGAATGTACAGTGTGCAAAACAAAAAGCCAGTAATAAACTTTAAAATATAATCAAGGTTATTTTAAGCTTTAGTTATTCATTGCTGTAATTTACAACATAGGTCAATCATAAACACAGGTACATGAAATCGATAGCAAGTACTCTAAATTTATAATCTGTGCTAAGTGCCTGCCTCTCCAGAAAAAATATAGAGTGTATCTTCAGTGCTTCCTTTTTGGGTCTCCTAATAAAATCAAACCTTTAGTTTTCCCTTTTAGATGTCCAGTTAAAAAAGTTGCACATAACAAAATGACCCAGCAGAATTTGCAATCATGTTGTAATAACTAACTTTGGAAATAGAGATCCTTGGTCAACATGGAAACAATGCAAGGGATCTGCTTTTTGCCTGAGAAACCACAGGTGGCGGAGGACGACTCAAACATGTGTGCCACCATGTGGTTGACACGCGTCATGATCTGCATGATCTCCAATGTTTTTCCGTACCGTTCAAACATTTCAAAGAGCGATTGCATGAACCAGGAGCCATTCTGGGTGTTCCTCCAGGAGTAATAGCCTAAAAGAGAAATGGGTGTCATCAATCACTTTAGTAAACTAGGTTTACATTGCTACATCTTCACTAAATGACTACCATGACAACAGTTGCCCATAAATGTTAAAGTAGTAGGCCTACAGCCTACTACAACACCCCTTTCCCAGTGTATGTACAATGTATTAATTAAATATGTTTATAGAGCAGGGATTACATGTAGTACCTGGGGCAGTAGAGTAAGCGTACAGGAAGTCTGCCTCCACAGGGATCTTTTCAGAGGAGTCATTAGCAACACTGTCTGTCTCTATGCCATCATCCAGCTCACTGCCACGGCACGCCTAGACCAGTTCCAAAGAAAGGAGTAGGGGTTATGGGTAATGGGCAGAAAAGCTACTCTAAAACAGGGTTTTCAACTTCAGTCCAGTCCCTGAAACAGCACACAATTTTGTGGTTGTCATTGGCAAACCCATAGGACATTGGCAAACCCATAAATCAAGCTCGTCTTGGGCTGCTTAAACCTCAATGTGAACTCCTGGGGTGAATTGGAGTTGGGAAATACAAAGCAAAGTAGCACTCATATCACTTATGCCAATACATGTGCATTATCTCAGCACAGAGATGTAGAGCACGCAGCGAGAACCTTACAGTACCTGGATGAAAAAGAGTTTGGGCTTGCCCACCAATGTTTTGCAGCGATCACCCTTGAAAAGTGAGGTGAGTTTCTCGAGTGGTACAGGCTCATCTACGCCAAAGATCCTCCCCTCCTCACCATGGCTCAGCAAAACACACACAAAGGAGGCCGCCTGGCTGTGGTCTTCTTGAGAAACTGAGAACATGAATACACTCAAGCTAGTCATTTGATTTAGATCCCATTTACTATTAAGATAGTGTAAAATGTAGCCAGATATCACACCACTACTACCATGATTAATGCTGTTAGTTGGTTAAGTTATGCAAATTAGTAATCAGTCTAGAACAGTCTTGTTATTTGACCTTTACAAGTGCAAGAAAGTTTGTTTGCTGTCCAGTGTGAAAGGTTCAAGATATACCCATAAGTGGCATTGCATGATATACCAACACTTTAGTAATTCAATATAAAACAAAAAACAAATTGTTTACGACTAGAATTTTGGCTATACATTCAGTACGTCTGTAATTCCCGTTCTTCCATTCACACAAACTGCTGAACCTACCTTTCAGAAGCAGATCCTGCATCTGTTTCACTGACTGGTCATTGACATGATTAATTTTATACCCCAAACCCTTGAACAATTTAATTGCATGTGCTGCATCCACGTCTGTTCCACTGCGACAACTCATTCCTTTAAATGTAAAATACAAATATAGTGCATATAACAAATACTGACAAACCATTATAATCTAAACAAGCTACAAAAATTGTAATATAAAAACAAGCCTACCTGAGCGTTTATGAAAGTTCTTGTTGTTGATGATAACACACTGTCCAATGCTTGGGTAGTTCATATTATATATGTACACATCTGTAGAAGGCTTAGCGTCCATTTTATTATCTGTTGTAAAGGACTGTGGCAAAGGGGGACACAGTGGCCTGGAGCGAAGATTGGGACATTTCATTTAATACAGAATAAAATAAAATGAAGACATGTTTCATGTGCCATGGTTTCCAGCTGAGCTACACAGGACCACAATGTAAAGGAAACAAATATTATCAATATATGTTACTTTGTGGCCCATCTACATGTTGGGGCTTCGTGGACCATGCCTGCATTGCCTACCCTGGTGCAGCCACTGCTTTGGCATCCACAGTATCTCCTTGGGAACCTGCATCATTCTCAGCCACATCAGACATGGTATCAACTTTTACCACACCTTTAGTTGTACTGAAAGACAAACGTATAGATTTATCTCGATTGAGATGACACACACACACAAACTGCAAGGTTCCCAATACAGACATAAAGGTGCATGAGAAAGTAAATCATAGTTGGTAATCACGAACTATAGCGCTAACTAGCATGCTAAATTTAGTTACAGTAGTAGTTAGTGTAGGTACGTCGTTTTTTCGCTTATCAGCTTATTAGAATTCGAAAGCGAAATTTCGACCAATTTTGGTTTTAGATCAATAGAAGCTACCTAGATATCTATATATAATGCAATACATACCTCAGAAATCAATACAAAGTGTACAAGCATTAAACAAATTGTGACGAGGCGTTTCCACACACAGGTGAGTGACTATTCAGGAAAACAGTTTAACCACAGCTTGACTTCTTGGTTAGAAAAAAAAAAATCACACGTCATATTTTACAGTGTGGGCGTACCAGATAAGCCTACATGACCGAACAAAGACCGGCTCCATAAACCTGTTGGATTTCTCAACAATATCCGTACAGTAAATAGCTTACAAAGTTTTAATTAGGTTGTTATTGATTCATGTGTGAATGGTTGCTACATAACAAAAATAATACAATTTCACTCAGTTCCAATTAGTTTGAGAAAATTATTCTGTATTAATTTCAATAGGAAAGTTCAACAGACATAAGCCTAGATAGGGAATGTTTGGAATGCTCTACTGACACCACCTTTGACAGGAAACAAGCGCAGGGAGAACGGATGATTTTACATGAACAACTAAGACATCAAAATCGAAACTAACATACGAAAGCAGAACACAATTACAAAAGGATGATACCAAACAATGACCTTCTGAACTCAGTCTTTCCAGTCATGTAATTTATTCAACTAGCAATGCCCAACTAGGGAAAGCCGGGGCTCGTGACCGAGCTGAGCAGTCAGCTGATTATATTGCAGACACCTACGTGGACTAGTAGCCGTTCAGAAATTTAAGTGGTGATGGAGAGATTATCCAACACACCCCGTTCTCTGTTGGCGAGGGCCCAAAGTCGTAGTCCACACTTGCCGACTCACGGACGTTGAAGCGCGATCTCGAAAGTCTGTGAGGGCTTACAGTTGTCCCACTGTCAAGAAGTCAAGCGAGGGCTCTCTCGCAGACATTTTGAGCTCTTTATGCACCCTTTTCTAAGTACGCATTTCTGCAGACTTTGCCTGAGGGAATTGCCCACAGTTCACTGAGTTGTGACGTGAAACACGGGGGTTACCAGGGGTACCCCGGAAGCGAGAGAAAAATCCCGAACAACCCGCCTCATAAAACAAGAACGGTAAATAAACAAGCTTGGAAGGAGCAAACGACCTTGACATCAACATAATTAGAAAAAAAACGTTTACATGTGAGTATAAACACAAAACCCACTAATGGTTCTTATAGCCAGAACTGTTTGTAATTTGTCCTATGATTATAAATTCTAAATATGCTTGCATCAGATTTGATACAACTACATTACTATAGTCGTATCCCATTCCTTTTTATAGCATATTGTGCCCTTGCAGCCTCTTGCACTCAAACACTTACCAGGCGACGTCAATTAGGTCTGTGTGGGTTGGGTCCGGGCAGAGGTTGGACACTTCCTTTCCAATGATGGCATTGGCTTGGCTGGAAAGGAAGTGTCCAACCTCGGCCTTTCTAACTTTTTGAAAATGGAAATGCAGTTGACCAGAGGCGCCGTTTATCTTATTGTACTTAAATAGTTGTCAAAAGTTCATTTCCATTTTCAAAAAGTTAGAAAGGGCATTTTATTTTAATTGAGCCTTAAATAATCCTTGCACAAAGGGAAAATGAGGCTACATTGTTTATATTACTTTTACATTTTCTTTCATTTGAATATTGTCTCAAATAACACATACATCTATTTAAAATGATAATGCATTTGTGAAATTGCATCGTCATTTGAATATAGTCCACAAAGGGCTTTCATGTATTAGGGTCCTTTGTTACTGTTAAAGGATAGTTTAGACCAAAGATATTAATAACTAATCCAAGATATCCCACTAGCTGTCCCTTCCGCTGGGAAAGCCGATGGCAGAAAACAGGAACAAATGTTGTGGAGACATGCTTGAGTTGTGGTCCCATTGGCAAAACGTTAATTTTAGGGACACCTATGTAGCAACTTTCAACACTCTAAATTGGCTGGGCATGGTGAGCTTGCAAAATTGGCATTTTTGGATACATTGCGTTTATGAGGTAATTGGCAAGGCTTGCACGAGAGGGGGAGGCCTTTAGGCCTTTACTATTGTTGACCTTTGGGCCTTTTTGAGCCAAGACTTTGCCTTAAAACTACAAATATAATAGACTTTCCCCAGATTCACATATTTCTTTGCATATTTTGAAGAAATTGCTAGACTAATTAAAACATTTTCAAATACAAACACCTATTGTTTTTCCATATATTACACTAGATGGCAGTAGTGATAAGATAATAGAATCACTGGGTATGTTAATGGCCCAATCCAAAACAAGAAATGTTTTGTATTAAATTATAGTCAGAACTATGCAAAAAGTATTGTTTTAATGTGTAATTGTGTGCACATATATTATGTTGTAAAATGCATCCCTTTATAAATGAACACAATCATTTGCATACTCTTTCTTTTGTGTTTATTAAAAAAATATTATAAATTATATTTATGTACAGAAATCATTGGTTTGTATTGTGTACTATTTCCACAAACCCTCTTTTCTATTACTGGGTCTCACCATTATTTAATTGATTAGAATTTTTTTTATTTCATCTATGTAATGCCATTGTCTCTCTCTCTGGAAGCAACCCTCCTTTCAAAGGTATTTCTCTTTACTTACACATTCCTACATTTAAGGGACACTACTTCTTGTTGTTTACGATCACAGACATTGTCAATATTGTAAACAACATCCCCATTCCGTCCCCTCTAGTGATATGGTGTATAATCTAGCTAATGCATCTGCAGAGAAGTTCCCAGATGATACACGGTCTTGGTCTAGACGAAAGAGGAAAATAAACACACATCGAAGGATGAATAGCATGCGTAGCGAGGGTGAGATGAGGGAATGAAGAGGCCATTTATCTTTCAGCATGTGATTTTCAGGGTCGGTTGTTCTATATTATAGAACTGATTCAAACAGGTAAGCCAGCAGCAATTGAGATACTGACACTATTTTCATTGAGCTTGCTAATTGTTAACCAATTGTTGATTCGTTTTTGGTTATCTTTCTATTTAGCAATGCGAAGGATGGAAGCTCTTGAGGGCATAAGGATGTCAGCTGTCACAGATGGAGGTGCCATATAATTGAATGTATAACTTGCTTTTAATTGATCTAATACTTTTCTGTTATGGAGAATGAAGTTCATTATATTAACATTATCATGTATCATATCACAGTGCCAGACACAGCAAAGCAGCCCCAAAACATAACCAAGCCTCCTCCGGGTTTCACTGTAGGTGTGGCGTCCTTAGATTTGAAAGCTTAATTTTGTCGTCTGCGAACATAGAGCTGATGTGACTTGACAAAAAGCTCCAGTTTTGACTGTCCAAAGGACATTTCCCCAGAAGGATTGTGGCTTGTCAATATCCGTTTTATACAATGATAGCAAACAGCACAGTGACTATGTGACACTTTCAGGAGGAGGAGGAAAACTACAGACTACTTTTCTCCATTTCAGTATGCTGATTGACTGATTACAAGATTGGGAACATGTGTGATACTAATTAAAGTAACTAATTCATTTTTAAAATAACGCTATAATCCAATTATTTATTTACTTTTCTAAGGGGTACCAACAAATGTTTCCAGGCCATATTAGAAGATCTTTGTAGAATAAGCAATACTTTTTTTTACAGCTCCCTTGTTGTATTCCATGACATAACAAAGGCATGCACATATACATGATACAGTAGACACTGCAAAACTAGAGAGTCATTTTAGTTACGTCTGTAGTGAAAAATGATTATGAAGCATTTATTTGGTTGTAGGTAAGATTCTATGCTCTGTTAGTTTAAATTAAATGCACAACATTTATATACTTTATTTAATCATTATTCAGCCAGGTTAGTCACTGCCTGAACCAATTGTTATTTTTCGAGGAAAACCAAAGGCATTCATTTGCAAGACTAGAAACTACACAAGACATCCTGAATAATGTAAAAATAAAAAATATGTAGAAATACAAATGTAGAAATAAACATTAAGTTATAATAAATACATTTGAACACAATACCGAAAGGAATATAGGAGTCAGCAGGTACAATTCTCAGATATCCGCTCGCTTATTTTATTTTGAAAGGAGTAAGATGCTGCAAGAGTGTTGAGCTTAAGAGTCTTTTGGAACTCATTCCAGTCATTAGCAGCAAGAAACTGAAATGGGGATCAACCAATGGAAGTAAAAGCCTTGAATGTGACCAAAAAGCTGATGGCTATTAGAACATAATATGTTAGAAGTGAGTTATGGTTAATAGGGAGCTTTTCTAAAAAGGACTTCTGGAATCATTAGTAAAATTGTGTGTGTGAAGGAAGGGCCAGTTGACCAGAGTCAGTCAAAATAATTGCTGAAGGGAGCCTAATGTCCTTTTATGTATTTCTTGCAGAAAGGTTAAATTAATTAAATTCAATTTGCCATCTGTGTCTCCAATGTTGTCTTGTGATGATTTTATGAATATTGATCATTTACTGAGCATATTGTACTTGAAATACTGACAATTTCTTCACTGACAGATCAGGTAAAAAACTGTGTGATTTGCAAGAAGACTGACATCTACTTATTTACTATCCAGAAGAGCCCACTAAATCTTATTAAAGGACTTGCTCCAGGCTGGAAGATATGGGCCTGGCCTTCAGGCTGTCAGGGTTGTTGATTTTATGACAGACGTATGACAGAAACCAATAATCTATACTGGATGTTAAAAGTGTCTGTGTGAGGGTCACCAATGTGGATGGCCTCCAGCAGACCGCTGAAACCTCACAACTTTAGGTTCTCATTTTATTTTGTCATTTCAACAGGAATGTAGTATAAACGATAAGGTGGTTTAATTGATACTCCCGTATAAATGTAGCTCAACTATCTTGCTAGGTGGCTTTTCATCGCACACAAGGAATCTGACTCCCCTTGCCAGAAGGTTTTGAAATTGATGGAATCCCAGCTGAAGAACTGAAGAGGAAATTAAGGAGGATGTGGAGATTCTCTGGATTATGTAAAGGGTGTGTTAAAAATGAACAGAGGGGAGGTAAAGGGAGAGAAATGGAGAAAAGGAGGGGGAAACAGTGAGGATAGGGAGAGAGTGAGAGGAACAGAATGCAAAGTGGCTTTCATGTAGCCACAGCCATGGGCAAAATCAAGGCCTTTGTCTAGGTTTGTGCCTTTGTCTTGCAGAGAGCAGTTTTAATTACAACAGAGCTAGCCTCCATTGTTATGTGGCAGCCATTACATACTTCCCTTAACACGGGGTGACCAGGCAGTGGTGTGGAGTCCTCCAACTGTATTGATTAAAATATTTGCATGTGGGTTTGTATGTATCTTTTTTTGTCCCTTCACTTCACCAACAATATGTTTCAACTAATTAAAAGAGCTTTTACTAATACATTTACATTTATTTGGCCACAGATCTATTTAGTGTGTTCATTAAGGTCCTTGTGTAGGGATTCTAATCAGTCCTGATTTTTTACATTTTATTTAGTTAGTTTTAATGCTACAATAAACCCAAACAGTTATTTACTGTATATTGTCTTTGTAGTCTTGTGTAGGTACATATGTTTTTTCTGTTATACATGTGATAGCATGTTATGTGCGTAACCTATGTGCAGTGTCTACTTGCCTGTCTGTGATTCAGTTCTGGACCAAGTAAAGCACCAGCCATTTCCTCAGCTCCTTTCCATCTTAATAGGTCTGCTGTGTCCCTACTTGGAAACAGACATCTCAAGTAATGATGACAGACAGCTCAAGTAAACCACTTCCGTATTTTGCAATATACCCTAGTTTCATTTAACAAGATTAGCCAATTGACTTTTTGCGCTTTACGTGTGAGAACATGCTACTTTTATATCGGCAACAGTACCTTTATGGAAAGGTAATACATTTTAATGCCTTCAAATACAATTTCAGTGATTCATGCAGCGTTCGCTTTTCCTTTTTTCGTTCTAAGGGTGAAATATTGAAATTGCTGCATGGTGCTCCTTATCATGTGCAGATGAATTAATGTTAGGGTTTGGGGAACAGAACATACTATGTCTGTCATTCTCTTTGCTTGCAGCAGGGGCTAATTTGTATTAGTCATTATATATCTTTCAATAATAATAAGCCTCTGGAGGGCAGATGGAGAAGGTCGGTCGGAGGAGAGCTGCTGCTCTCTACATTCTGAAACACCCTCTCTCTCTACATTTCTGTCTCCTCTCGCACACTGAGGGGCCTCTTCACACCAGGGTCTCCAATGGCACACTATGGGCCTTGGCCAAAAGTTGTGCACTCTATAGAGAACAGAGAGCCATTTGGGACCAAGTCCATGCATGCTGTTTCCAGTGGTGCTTGGAGAGGAGCGTCCTGAATGCTATTTGATTGGTGTGGTTTTGCTCTAGGCCGGCAGGATTTGTTTGCTCAGTCAGACCAGTGAAACTCTTCAGGAGGTAAGCGAACTCCTGCACTGGTGGATCCAAGCATTGTCATCTGGTCGTTGCACTTCCTGCTGGACCGGGTGCAGTATGTCAAGTTCTAATACACAACATCCCTTTCCTTTGTGTACATCTAGCGGTCCCACCCAAGGACCTGTCATCTCTGTGATTCTCTCCAGATACACCAATGACCCGAGAGGCTCCAATGGAGACTGCTTGGCAGGGGAATATGCTGATAACACTGCTCTGGTGGAACTCTCGTATGACACACAACATTTCTAAACAGGGTTCATGACTGGTGCAACAGAAACTACCCCTCACGCAACATTAACAAAATAAAAGATCTGATAGATGAAATCCAGAGGAAGGCCGAGCCTCTGAGCCAGCTATCCCCATGTGGGGAATATGTATGGATGGGGGATTATTAAATTCCTGTGTTAGTTAGTGACACATCTTAAACACATCTCCATCTGCTGTGTAATTCTGTTGGGTTTGAACCTCCTTGAACAGCTGCCTCGTACCATGTTTTATCCCAAACACCAACAGTAACATGCAGTTTGCAAGTAAACGTACACATACTTTGAAAAATATTGTATTTCTACCTTCTGCCTTGCAAAAGACTACACAAATAAACAGGTTCTAATTGGCTAGGATCTCATACCTCTATAGCACGTAAGCACATACAACTTATATATATATATATATATATATATATTTGGATGACTGAATGACTGATTAATGGTGCCATTTGTTGTTGTAGTAGCCAGTAATTAGATATTTTTTATGACTTGTTGACTCATTTAATATCACTCCGTCTGTTATGGAACCTATTCACCAGCGTGGTCATACACTAGATCTTGTTTAATCATTCGGCTTTCCGATTTGCCATGAGGAAATAGATAATGAAAATATTCTGGCACACTGGTGATGCAACACATGTGCCAGAATATTTTAATTTTCTCGACCTGCTTTTTTTCCTGTTTTTCCCTGTTTCCTTTTTTCTCACACCTGGTGGTTCCACTTTAGGCGATTAGTTCCTTTTTTATGTCGTAAACGAGTTGTTTTTAATGCCACTCTTCCTTCCCTACTCCCAAAACATAAACTGCCAGACAATCCATTTTGCTCTATTAATTCTTCCGCTGGCAAACTTTCTCAGATGCTTACAAGGCTTTACCTCTCACCAGCAGTTTTGAGGCTCCCTCTTCTAGCCTGAGGGGTTTGTCACTATGTTTAATTCCACTTGCTCTAGCATTCTGGACTGTGTTGTTCCTTTCAAAAAAATGAG
Organism: Novumbra hubbsi; assembly: GCA_016801125.1. Classification (NCBI taxonomy): domain Eukaryota; kingdom Metazoa; phylum Chordata; class Actinopteri; order Esociformes; family Umbridae; genus Novumbra; species Novumbra hubbsi. Next base: position 79,213 of record JACXGK010000732.1, read on the forward strand.
AGCAAAAGCTAGAGCTCAGCCTTAGCTGAAAAATAACACCCACATACCCAGACAGGAGTGTAGAAAGTAGAGAGACAATGGAACAAGTACAGTGTTATATGAAATTCTGAGAAATTGTTTAATTCAATATCAGCTCTCTGTTAAAACAGCTAGAGCTACACATTATTTGCCACATGTTCTGCTCTTTTCAACCAGTTTTGAACCTGTAACAGACTTAACTGTTCCTAATAATTTTTGTCCCATTTCAAAATTGCCATTCCTATCAAAAGATCTAGAGAACGTTCTTTTTTCTCAGCTTTCTTTTGAAATGAAAAACATATTCCGGATACATTTCAGTCAGGTTTTTAGGCATGCCAGAGTAATGAGAGAGCTCTTCTTAAGGTGTTAAATGATTAGTTGTTGTTTAGGGACAATTCTGCCATTTCACATTTCTTACCATTGCTATGCCGATAACACACAATTGTAATTTCCGCTGAAAGTTGGTGACAGCAAATCCCTGAAATCACTATTTGATTGTCTTAGAGAGCTTGTCAGTCCACCACCTCAAGTTCAACCTTGATAAGACAGGACTGTTCATCCTCCCGGGAAGATATCGAAGCAGTGACTCCCTCTTGTAGATTCATGCTACACAACATTTGCTAAATACCTTACACAGGACTGGACTATTGCAATCCACTGTTAACAGGGCTCCCCGCTTGTGCAATCCAACACCGAAAGTTCCTGTCCGTCTTGCGTTCAACTGTCCCAAATTCACCCATGTCACCCGTCTCTTGATGAAGGCTTTGATGAAGGTAAGCGTACTGCGTACTTACTATTATTGTCAGATGTTGGTTTTCCAAGACACCTTAAGAGGATTGCACGTATTGTAAGTCGCTCTGCTAAATGACAAAATTGTTAATGAAAAATGTCTCTTGGGTCAAATACAAAAATGGAAGTTGTTGTATTGGGTCCAACAGACTGCACCAAAGTTATTGTTAATAACTTAGGGCCTCTATCTATCTATCTATCTATCTATCTATCTATCTATCTATCTATCTATCTATCTATCTATCTATCTATCTATCTATCTATCTATCTATCTATCTATCTATCAATGTACATAGCTATGCAAAGAAACCATAGTTAGATAAAAAAGTAAACGCTGTTATTAGAGGAAGCTCTTTCCAGCTCTGGGCCATTGCCAAATTGAACCCATTTTTACTTTCAAGTGTTTGAAGACAGGTATTCATGCATTCATTGCCTCCTGTCTGGACTATTGCAACTCTTTGTATGTGTCTGTATGTCTACTTTGTCTCGCATTCAGCTTGTCCAAAATGCCGTTGCTAGGCTTTTAACCGGTACAAAGAGAGGGAGCATTATTCCTGTATTGGCCTCTCTTCACTGGCAACCCGTTAAATACAGGATTGATTTTAAGGCTCTTTTATTTGTTTTTAATGCGCTACATGGATCAGCACCATCCTATATTTCTGACCTCCTTATCTACCACTCTTCATCAAGGACCCTTAGGTCTTCCAAACCATTGCTTTTGTGTGCTCCACGGTCCCGATTAAAGTTTAAAGGAGACTGTGTCTTTTCTGTTTCTGCTCCAACGTTGTAAAATAGCTTACCTTTTTATATTAGGTCTTTCTCTAGGAGCGGCATTTTAAAATAATTTTTCTTTAGCATTTGAGTCTGCAAATTGGTAGGAAGTTGCGTTTATGTCTTCCTTGTTTTTTGTAAGTATGCGTAACTTGACTATGGTACTGAGAATAAAGCACATATGGCAGAAAAAGAGAAAATTCCCTGCATATTAAACCAATTGGGAATTGCATAATTAATGTTTGATAAAATTACAACAAGGCTAAGATTGTGCATTGTACAAATAGCAAATGCATTCTATCCCTGATAAGGTCTAAATTAGAATGTGTTGGCACCTACCAATACCTTGTGTTTGGCTTCACTATGCTTTTATGCAATATACATATCATCCTAAAGTTAAATCCAGTTTTGTTTTGCCTTTACTCTGCCAAGTAAGCCCTTTTGAAAATGACCATGCAAGTCCTTGGCTATAGCGGTGTAGTCTATTGACTTGTTGCTAAAATACATCTTAATAAATTTGCTGTAACGAACCTCACTGCCATCTACTTTGTACTACTGCATTTATGGCACACATACACATAAAACCTGCCCAATATTTTGAGCTGCTGTCCTCCAAGAAGAAGAAACCACATCCCACAGTTCAGCCAGAGTACGAGCAGGGCTAGGGGATTCCATAGTCAGGCTGCTGAACAACAGAGACTGTGGCCTTCACCTGCCATGTCTGCAGTTAAATAAAGTGACTACTTGTAAAACTATATTCTTCAGGTTCTCTTGAAAAGATTTTTCACTGGCGAGATATTTGCCAGATATGTCGCAGCGCAGTCAAGTGAAAGAACCAAAAGAAAAAACGCATCAATGCTGCGTGAGAGCAATCCTATCACAATTCTCTTCAGTGGAGGGAAATGAGCCAGAAAAAAAAACAGACTCCTTTTTTTAACTCCCGAGGACAGGAATGATCAAAGATTGGATTACAGAGAGTCTGTGTTTGACCTGTAGCTCATCATATCATCTGGTTTAAAAAAAAAATTGCTGGCACCTTCACTCTCTGTTACCTTAAGGTTCTTCTGATGGACCACACAAATGTTTTCATCGCTCTGAATTTCCACTCCTTTTCTCTCAGTCCCTCCCTCGCTCGCTCCCTCCCTCTCCCTTATTCCCCAACCGCCGACTACCTACTTATCAGGTCTCGGATTCTTATTGCGGTCCAAGTTATTAATGGGAGAATACTGAGGTTTATCCTCTCAACATCTCAGCCGGCAGTTGTGAATGCAATCGCTCCATCTCTCATTATCCATCACATGCTCTTTGGCTCCCCTTCCCAGGGCTGCGCCATTGGGCCCTGTGACTGTTGTGTCTCGGCTGATGCATTTATTTCCTTTGGCTGTCAGTCGCCTCTCTCTTCATTTGTGAGAGCTGCCCTGTCAGTCTGGAGATGGCAGGACAAAAACACCCTCACCGTGCAATAAACTCATATTGGTGGTTCTTAGGAGCTGTCAACTTGATTATATAGAAGACACTTCCTTCTGTCATAGGGGGAGAGGTTGAGGATTCCCTCTTATTGTGCCTTCTGGGTTGTTTTACTCTGGGGGATATGCAACATGTGCTATTCTTTTTACGCAGAAGCTGGAGGCAAGCTGTTGAAGCAAATTCACACAACTTCACACATTCTTTTCAAGTGTAGTTCACTACAATAGTAGTTATTATTCATGTTTCCCCTAGTTACAAATCAAAAGGATAACACTGCCCAATGCTATTACATTTTATAACACGTTTTGACCGTTAGTTCTTCATCAGGCATTGACATCTTGGGTAATAAGCTCTTCTCAGTGACATTACAGACCTGTTAAATAAAAGAAATTATAGGTGTATCATATCAACATGTTGTATGTTTCCATATATTAGCATACAAAAGGAGTGTGATACTTCTGTATTGGTACAATATTCAGGAAGCTTAATAATGGCTCCGGCATAATTTATATCAAAGGTTCAAGTCTAACTCCTCACTAAGGCTGTCAGGAAACAGAGTTTTGATTCTTCAGATTTAGAAAGATTTTGTTTAAAGGAAGTTTTTCTCTTTTATTTCCGTGCATTACATCAAATCAAAGTGTGCTTATAGTGTCCAACGTGTGCAACAGCAACATGTTTTTTTATGTCACCTGTCGGTACAATACTGACACAGTTTTATGACATTTGTTTGTTTTCCTAATTTAAGCCAGATCACGATTACATTTCAACATTGACAACATTTGTAGAAATACAAGTAATCAGCCTAGATTATAAATGTAGGTCCTGTACAGGGCTGGGTGAACAATTCACATTTTCAGGTGAAACTACACTATTCACATTTGGTGTTTCCTTCAAGACCTTGTACAAGAAACTATCCTTTCTCTTCTTTGGAGTTAACCACAAGGTCCCTTGCATTTGGTGAACTTTTAAATAAAAATAGAGAATGTTTAGAGGGTTTTAGCTCTGGGTCAGAATCCAGTGTTTCTGGATGTTCTTCGGTTCCTTCCCCGATGGTTAGTATTGGGGGAAACATAGTTACTAGTTCCCTTCCAGCCTAAAGTGCGTGTTCTGACTGATATCATCTTGGCGCTCTCCTGAGGAAATCCAGAGCAGGGGCCCGCTGGGTATCCCAATGACACCCTATTCCTAACACACAGCACCTCTCCACCTGTATCATGACTGACAGTTTCTAAATGGTTTGTGGGAACCCATGGCTGATAGAGGCTGATGGATGGCCCGGCTCACGGCAGACTCATGGAGGAGAGAATCTGAAAACAAATTTACTCCTCTCATTCTTCTCATCTGTGTCATTGTCTGTCTCTGCCCCCTCTGTTTTCTCTCTCACAATCTTTCTCTTTTTCTCTCTCTCTCTCTCTCATTCTAATTTGCTCTCCTTCCCACTCATCCGTCACCAGCTCATCTGCTCAGGTCCAGACAGCCAGTCCATAACCACATCAAGATTCAAATCTAGTAATCTGCAGTGTCTTGGCTGATCCAACCATACTACGAGGCGTGTCCCAAGGCAGAGCATATCCATCTTCTTGCTGAGTTTAAAAAAAATAAAATAACATAGTTGCCCATGGCAGGAAACAACCTCATCTTGGTCCAGACTGTTCCATTAAACGGTCAGAGCATATCTATCTTTTTGCTGAGGATGCTTAATCACAGAACCTTTAGGCATGTCCACCCCCTCCTAGAAAGATAGGGATGACCTCTCATTAATCTCTTTATTTCACAAACAATTTAACAGTTTCAATTTAACAGTGACCCCTCAAACTGAACTGTACTTTTTTAATTCATTCTCTTAAATCAGGGACTTGTTTACACCCTTGGACAACACCATGTGGGTTAAATGTATAATGTCCCTGATCTAGACCTTTCCTAGTCTGTCTGGAGTTAGGGTCAGTATAATCTGTTTTCACTAGGCTGCTTATTAAAATAACTGAGTGGCCCTCAGATGAGGTTTGTAGGGGCTGATTTGAAAATGAATGACAAATTCCTAATCCCTATAGGGCTCTGGTCAAAAGTGCACTATGTAGGGAATAGGATGATGGTTGGGGCACAGACAGAGTGTACGTCTGCAGAGGACAAAGGTGGGATTTGAAGGTTGTGTTTAATCACTTGAACAGGAACATACATTTTATGAGTATGGCGTTCTCATCCGCTGCTCCGAGCTACATTACCTTTATCCTTTCAGTTCTCATCTATCATTTAGAGATCTGTATTACAGGTTACTGTGGGAAGCATTGCCTTTTTCTGGAACGAATTGCAAAAGACTCTTAATCTTGACTCTTTCATCACACCTCGCTTCCATCTTAACCCCAACAAATATGGTGCCCCTGCTGAATCCCCCACACCTCTGTATATCTGAAGATCTTGCTACATTTGGTTTAGTAAGATGTTAATTGTTGATTTTATTTCTCTTAAATGTTATGTTACTTATGTTGCTCTGTGGGCTATTCTGCCACTGCATTAGACCAGATCATCATTGCAACTGAGAAGTGGTTATTAACTGATTTACTGGGTACAAAAAAACGATTAGACTAAAGCTTAGAAGACTCCAACATAAGCAACGTAACTGCTGAATCTAGCACTTTGTTTCCAACCCCATTTCCCACCACCCTGTCTTGGAGCAGCACACTGATTCTAGGAATAAAGCAGTATTCCCTTTGTCCCCCACATACTGCTTCTCTATCCAACCTGCCAATATGAGGTGTCAAAGTGCTTGGTTGTGTTGAATGAAGACAGCGTTGTCTGTGTTTGAAATGCCACCTTTTGTATCTCATTATCTCATTATATATAATTTTTGTTTGTGTTTTTCTTAATTTAATTGATTTGCTTCTCCATATGGGTGCATATAAAACATATACAGCTCTGGAAAATCATGAGACCACTGCTTCTTTTCTTATTTTTCCCGCAAAAACAGTGATATAGGAACGTTTTGAGGGACGAACCGAAGTGTTCAACTTGCAGTGGTCTCTTAAATTGAACCCTTCTGTTCCTCACTCAAAATGTTCCTTTTCAACTTTTTTGTAGCAGTGTAACATTTTTTCCAGAGCTGTATATATATATACTTACTGGAAACCTCTATGTTGCTTTAATATCTCTCTCTTTTCTATTGTTGTCTTGTCTAGGGACAGATTCTAGGGGACACCTTTTTAAGCCCCTACCAAAGTTTAATGGGATATTTCAAATAACATGTGAATAATTTGAGCTTTATTTATCCTTTGGTCCTCCACGACGCGACGGTCGACCAATAAGTGTGCAGAAAGCATGGTGTCCTTTGTAGTGACAAAATGGGGCCTGGTCAAAATAGTGCCAATTTCAGTGCAACCAGTCATAGAAGCTGTTATTTGGTAAATGCCCTCATTGTCATACCGCGGTAGTGTTGTGAGGCAATGAGGTGGAGTGAGTACAAGTCAGATATAAGATGGATGAAGGTTAGTGTGACATTTCCAACCTGATACAAACTCTGATGGTTACCTGCTGCTTTTTGAAATCTGTACTACAAATCCACATCTTTCACACACACAAACTCTGTCTGTCACCACCCAACACTTTGTTTGGTTAGCCAAGTCTCTTTCTGACACACAAACACAGAAATAGTATTCTACATGCAAATATCATCCGCCTCTTCCTTCTTGCTTGTGCTCACCAATTCATAGGCTACATTTGGATGTGTCCAAAAGAAAATATGCCCAGTCCCTGATATATGCAGTCTTGCTGATCCAACCCCCTCCCTTCAGAGTTTAATTGGCTTTCTGACTGAAGTTGATGCCTTCGTTTCCATGGTCACCTGACTGACTCTGCTATCCATGGGAGGTCTGACGAGGTACTGTGTTGGATTGAAGTGATGTCAATAAATGTGGCAAATTGCGCGCAAAGTCAGTGTGTGGACATTGCTCTTGCCTGTTGATTGTCTCATTATGCAGAGAACCGGAGGGCAGGGGACCCTTCGTCTGATGCCACCAGGGATGTGACAGGGGTTTCGTCCCCAATAATGACATCCAGGCACTGTTCCCAATCACATCCTTTCTCGTCTCTGTACATTCCTATACTTCTGACAAAAACTCAGGGTGACTAGTGATCTGGTCAGCCTGAGTTCACGAGTGCACTGTATAGTAAATATGGTATTATTTGGGTTGTAGCCACTGTCAGACTCCTACTTAATGCAAAACAACAAGCCTCTGACTGAGGTAATGACCACTACACCACAACAGATAATCTGCCAGCATAACAATATCACAACAAATTCTATTTATATCGTATGTCACCACGTGGGGCCTTTGACTGTTTAGCTCCCGTGCAGGAACCTGTATTTAGCAGTGTTGAGATAACGCTGGGAAATGACTTTCCCACGCATATGTACAGTTCTTTTATCAATTACTTATAACAATGTGGTTATGCGTGTGTGTGTGTGTGTGTTTACACAGAATGTTCTTTCTTGTAATGAGTTAGCAGTGAGCTTGGCAGCTTTTCCCCAGTCATAGGAGGTCCATTTAATTTAGGTCTTATGTCACTGTCCATTCATTTCAATGAGTCAGTACCGGGGAAAAGCACAAACAAAACATGACATTGGCTTTTTGCTGGCCTGCCGGTGCTGTTTCATGTGGCGTGCAGGCCGGAGATAAACTTTTTGTTAATGACCTGCGGCTTCAGAAGGAGCCCTGAACAGCACAGCGCTCTGTTTCTTTCACCCCAGGTTGCTCACGACACACACATCTACCCGTCTCCTATAGTGTCATGGCTCCCTATATACCGGATAGATATTGCATTCCATTTAAGCAGGTCCGATAGAGGGCCTTGTGCACTCCGAGGCTCTGGTGAAATATATTACACTATATATGTGGCAATTACTATCCACACAACCGCATCCTCCACAATATTCCAGAGACTGTCAGTATCCATGATCAGTATCCATACACCAGCCTCACTCCAAGCTATTTTAACAACAAAAGAATCCCCTTTAATTAGGAATCATTGTAGCTCATTATCCCTATCTACATCCATCAATGTCAGCAAATAGCTTTTCAGGCTTGGGACAAGTTTTCTGTATTACTTATTACAAGCATTTTCTTAGCTTGTAATAAGTAATTTCCTGAGTATTCCCGTATGCTAGTCTACATAATAAAAAAGACCCTAAGGACCTAGCTAGCAACTATTATATGACTTCCATCCAAACAAGTGATTTCCTAAAGTAATCTAGAAGATTTCCTGAATTCTCTCTATGCAAACAAAATCGAAAAATGTTTCAAAAGCCTGGTTTAATCACATAAATAATTGGTTTATTTTTTTATTTAAATGAAAATATATGTTTGTAAATAAATGTATGAGCCTATCCCATGTATACCACAGAAATACGTCTCAACCTTTTTGCCCCAAAAGCCCCTCTGGGAAGATGAAACCTTCCATGTTTTGTTTGCTATAAGTATAACAAAGTTGCATGTTTTCAAAGTGTTTCATCAAATTTAATTGATAGCTGCTAGTGCCATCTTCTTAGATACTTTATTATACGTTTTAAGAAAAATAAATCCTAAAATAAATAAAGATGGTCAAATTGCAGTAGCACAAGCTTCTTTCTGATTTCTGGAATGTATCTGGTCTATGCCTGGAATGGATCTTTGACATGAGGGCTAGCATGTTATCCTCAGGGTTCAGTCTGGCCCTGCTTTTCATTTTCAGGCCTGTTTATTTATTCAACTTGTCTATTCTTTCATGTAAAAAGTTTAGTAGGCAACCCTGGGCAGAGACATGTAATAGTTGGGTGAGAGTTGTCAGATAGTAGCCAAAATTATTTTACTGGCAGCTGTTACTAACTTGGTTCATTTACTAGAAAGACATTTTGTAATTAAGTGTCTTTTATTTTACTGGATTTCTTTTGTTCATACAAAAATGTTTACATTGATATTTTGTTATATTTAGTATTTTATTTTGCCCTGCTTAAACTAAGATGACATTTGTATCTATGGAAATATATATTGTTTTTGGTTACAGATCTACTTGTTGTTGGTACATTCAATATTATCATCATTTCAAAAACCTTTTTTTTATGCAAGGTATGTATGGAAATATTTGGCAGAAAAAGTAAGAATTATAAATATGTAGCTGGCATAAGTAGTCAAAGATACCCCGTGGAAGCTCTAGAATGACATTCACAACGCGAACTATTAAAGTTTCTGTCACATTTGAAGACAAAGAGCATTTTACAGATGTTAGAGAAAAGTAATGGAAATGCTTGAATAGATTAGGGACAGTATTAAACCAATATCATTTCTGGAAAGGAGCACTGTTGGATTAAAAATCAGAAAGTGAAAGCTGCAACACTTCACACAAGCATTGCCAAAAAGGGCCGTCCCTTAAAACACAGCACTTAAACAAGGAGATTTGTAAAAAAACATAATAATATCTGAATAACACTGTATGGGAGGGAGTCAAGAAATACGCCATTACTTAAAAAGTAACCATTGAAAGCACTTCAGGAGTAATAAGCAATGTTAGATGGCTTTTCATAGACAATAAGAATAGTTATAGAAGTTGCAAAATGTTGAATACTCAGAAGAAATGTAAATATCAATTGGCTTTTCAGAGGTGGTTCTGTGACCAGGTGGACTGGCACAGCCAGGAGTTGTCAGGCAGAAATAATATCCGTAAAATGACCAGGTGTTTTGCTGACAGCTTTAATTCGCCTGGCCAGGTATTCCAGAGGCATGGTGTCATGCCCTGGCTGCGAGCCCTTGGCCATTTCAGGGCAAGACTGTTAGTGAGGCCTCTAGCCCTCTCTATGCCTTTGTGGGCTCCCCAGTCAGAGCAGCTGCATTCAGTTGACTCTGATTGGGGAGCCTACTTAGGTTCAGTTTTTATCACACCCGGTGTGGTTTATTGTTTGTTTGTTTGTTTGAAACTCAACAGCTCACGGTTTGTCTCTGGTTAATACCCTTTTCAAGTAAATACGCTACATGTTTCTTGTTAGTCGTTATATGTTTGTTTGCTACATAGTTTAGCACCTTTCATTTTCCGGTTACTGTTCGTGTAGAGTTTGTCTTGTTGTTTGGGATTAAATCACCTTTTCTTTATTCAACTATGTCCGTGTATGGTTCCACCCCACAACAAAACCGTGACACATGGTTTCCTTGAGCTCAGATTCTCCTAGAGTGAATGAATGAGAAAGTGGGTGAGGCAGAGAGAGACACCAGATCAGAAGAAACAGAAAATAAACACATTCTATGGGTTCCAGTAAAAGAAAGGAAAACCTTATCATATTAAGGATTTTCCTACATGTTCTTGTGAAACCCTTATTTCTCAGTGGAAGGATTCCTAGCCCGCTGGGATATATGCTGTTGCAGAAGACATTGTTAAAACTGAACTGACAAGTGGGGTCAGTGGCCCTGTTCAAAGCTACCCCTGGACAGGTCCAACGAGGCAGGAAATACCCCACCCACATTGCCAAGCACAGCCCCCACATTACCCGAGGGAAAACAGAGTACTGACTAACTACTCTTAGACAGGCAGAGTTTAGCCCATGAAGATCTCTCCCACCACGCTAGCCTGAAGGGGTGGAAACATATCAGGAAGATCATGTCAGTGATTCACCCCAATATGATGAGTTTGACTTGATGCATCCTCTTAGGGCATGAGAGAGGGGGAGCGAACCAGTGACTCAGCCCTGGTTATGGGGTCAGAGACAGAGGATTCCAGTTGAAAGAGGGGAGCGTCCCAGGCAATGACAACAAGGGTAGAATTACTGGTGACTGTAGGAACTCTGGAGTTCCTCAAGAAGTCATTGCTAGTCACTGGTAAATCTTTGCAACTTTGGTTGGTTGAGGGGTTCTTAGAAGAATTGTTTGTTTCATTGTAGCCAAGGTCTCCTAGAGGAACCTTGGACATACATTTTAATTGTCTTTACAGAATGAATTCCATTCTAACCTGTAACCAGACGTACAGTTTTCTGTTTTATAGCCTGCATCCGATAGTCCAGTTCCAACCCTTCCACAACCAATTCATTGTAAAGCCCAGATCCCATGGCAATGTATATCATTCCATTGTGGTCTTGATAAGATCACCAGAAGGGAGGTGGGCAGGACATGATGAACATCCCTGGATTAGAGTTCGTTCCATGTTATTATATAATAATAGCTTGAGTCTATCAACATAGGCTACTGCGTTTGATCAAATGATTACAGAACTGGAACGCCTAGTGCCTGTTGCGTATCACGTATTACTCATACAACTTACTGTACGCAGTTGTTTGAGACCTGTCTCGCCTTTCTTCAAAGGAGCTTAGTCAAGCAGTTTTATTTCTTAAAGATCTTTTTAAGAAACCTCTAGGAAACGTTCTAATTGGACAAAGAGAGAATTAGAAAAACCCACACACACACACTCATAGTTACCTACCTAAAAGGACCCATCAATCAAAGCCACCTGCAGTGCATTTAAACGCAAATCACATCCAATTTTCCCTAAAACTTATTAAAAACCTTGCCTTGCTTCAAAATATGTTGTGTATGCAGCCAGAGTAGCCTATTACTTAAATTGAGATATAACATTTAAAGTGGAAAACAGCTGCATCAGATTCAATGAAATATTACATCTTTCCAAAATTAGATACATGCAACCTAATATATTCATGTTGATCCTTTTTACTGAAGCAAAGGTGGCTATACTCATAGTACATTTTGTGGGAGTGCATTATCTAAATCTGGTTATTTCTGTTTAAGGTCAACATTCGGCCACATTCACGTTTAGTGCTATATAGTTAAATATGTCGGCTGTCTAAATGTTTCATTTTTTATTTAAAACGTTTGCACCGCTGTGTTCTTTGCGCCTCATGCAATCAAACTTCAGAACATGCATGGGGGGCATCAGAACATGCATGTGGGCATCAGAACATGCATGGGGGGCATCAGAACATGCATGGGGGGCATCAGAACATGCATGGGGGGCATCAGAACATGCATGGGGGGCATCAGAACATGCATGGGGGGCATCAGAACATGCATGGGGGGCATCGGAACATGCATGGGGGCATCAGAACATGCATGGGGGCATCAGAACATGCATGGGGGCATCAGAACATGCATGGGGGGCATTAAAACATGCATGGGTGCATTAGAACATGCATGGGGGGCAATAGAACAATATGTGAAGTTGCTTGAAAAAAAATTAGCTCACAAGTCAACGTCTTCTTGAAGGGAGTACATTTTGATTTGTTTATACAGCTGAGGGTCTACAGGACTCTGTTAATCTGTGAGATAGAACTTTGGTTGAAATGGCATTTCTCATTTGATTTGTTTGTAGCCCATCTGTGTTCTAGAGGTGCAAGTATGTTGCCCATGTATTAGAAGGATAATTTATAATGGACATTGAACGCTCCTAATCAACAGATTCCTATTCAATCATGGGTAGGGGTTTCTAGTGACAAGTAACCTGTATCATTTTATTGTGACCATTGCGTCCTGCATATATCCTAAATTAATAAAGGTTACATTTTGGTTTTCAGACTTTTGTTTATTTCTGTTAATGTTCATGACACTCTTATGCAAGTTCTTCTCAAAATATAGGAGCACTAAATGGAATTCCTAATTTTCACCAATTAAATATTCCCCCTCCATATAATGGTTCAGATTTGAATTGAATGCCACATGGATGGAACTCCTGTTGAGCATGACCCAGAATGTGTGAAGGCCGCATGGCCACAGTGCCACGTTTTGCCCTTGGTCTTTTTAGGCCATCATCTTGAAACTGAAGGAGAACCCTGTGACTGTCAGTCATGATAATCTGACGTGACCTGGTACCTCAGAACAAATGCTTGTGAAGAAACCACATCTATTCACTGAATACTTATGCATATTTATTAGAAACAGAAATGTTAACCGAGGACAGTAAGATGATAGCCAGAGATGACGACAGAAACGGAAAGTACAACTGGACATTGTCAGAGCAAGGGAGGTGAACACGAAGAGAGAAGGAGGTGAACACGAAGAGAGAAGGAGGTGAACACAAAGAGA